>JAXGGA010006612.1:0-68657 GCA_038373865.1 Uloborus plumipes
TCGCAACACTTGGCATCTATCGACAACACTTTGCAGGATTGCTGCCAGACCTTTCACTTGTCCATGGGTTCTTTCTTGATCCGGGTTCGTAATCTTTCCGACCAGTTGAGTGGTGTGGCCATTCTGCAATGATAGCAGAGGCAATCCCACTTGTAGGTCGCTTGCACTCCCTGTTTGTTGCCAAAAAGGCATTCACAGGGGAGAATGACGTATGGTTTATGAGCTCGTGGCTTACGCTTTCACCTTCCTGACTCATCTTAGGAACTTCCGTGTTTGGTGTTGCCATGGTAGAAACTTGATAAAAAAGCTGGAAAGAGGCACAATGAGGTAGACTTATCAAAATATACGGTAAATCACTATCAATTACACACAACTGAATGCTTTTCATAATCTCTCCGATTTGCAAAGTTACAGCGCATTTTTTACAAATGGTTAAAGTGCCCTGTGTTTGCTTAGCGAAAAGCTCATTTTTTGCGTTGTAGCTGACAAGATTATATTTTTTAATAAGGCCAGCAGAAATTATGCTTAGGCTCGAGCCTGTATCCAGTAAACAGGGAATCGACTCCGTAACTCCACCAGGAACATCAAATTTTTGCTTCATGGGGTTGTTGTCATAGAATTTACTATGACGGTCCTTTTTGTAAACGACAAAAGTTATTGTGAAGATGTTGCTATGTTGTTGAAGGGCATATTTGATGGACTCTTCTGGCTTAGAGTCTGGTGGTATTCAAGGTAAATAAATCAGTCATTGATAATGGAAAATAGACTTTTATTCTTCTTTAAGGATATATTCAAACTCTGGTAGAGGTTTTATGGAGTTGTCTAGAGGTGTTGGATCAGTTTCGAAGCCCCCTTTTTGCCACTGTCAGCTGATTTTGTTCACAGGTTTCTCCCTTTTGCCGCTAATGGAATTATGGCTGACTTGAGCTACTGATTGGCTCCTAGCTCGATAAGTGTTATCTGGGCTCTCTTTCCCGGGGATAATTTTATGCATTTCAAGAGCCCTTAAACACTAACCAGATGGCTATTTGAACCTAACCAGATGCCTTCTTGAACCTTCAACTCTGACAGTTGTGTATCACTTCAAGATGATATGTTATAGTACTGTTTACAACAAGAGCTACACTTGGAAAAGGGCATCGTTGGAAGAATAGTTGAGACAAAACTATGTTGAATTAAATTCTATTATTTTTTGGAATATCCTTTCATATATATATATATATATATATATATCAGTATGGGGGTTAGAAATTTTTCAAAATCTGGAAAATCAATGAACAGGAATATATACTGGTACAAAAACATTGGTGGTTCGCATTAAATTAGATGCTAAAAAATTAAGATTATTTTTTTTATTGTTAAAAAATAGGTGGTCCCACGGACCAGTGATTATTTTTTAATGGTGGTGCAAGGCGAGTTTTACTGGTCTGGAACCAGTGGATTAGCAGCAATTTTGAGCTCAGTATACACTTATATTTGGCTACTAAAAATTTGAAGTGGCTACCAAAGTTTTTGGGGTTAGTAGCCACTGGCTACCAAAGAAAAAAACCAGTCTACACCATTACTTATATTGCAATAAATGTGTTTGAACAAAAATAATAATCAAAATTACTTACCTGGAAACCACTCATCTTCAAACTAAACAGCAACCCAATTATTAATTTTGATGCTGGAGCTGTATAGATTATCCTCCTTATAAGAATGAGATTTGATATGATAATGAAGACATTTACCTCCTGGTTTACAGTCAAAACACACAGGAAAGCGGTCTTGCATCAATACTCGAAAGTTTAGCTTTGCACAACAGAATTTGATGCACCTTCATTGTGCCAACAAGAGGTTTGATATTTTGTGGCAGAGATTTTTCAATTTCAGTTATTTTTGACTCTGTTACTGTCGTTATGAAGATTCCAGTGCATCTTACTTTTAGAATTGCAAAAAGAGAATCAACATCAGGAATCATTTCTTTCTGCCACAGCTTTGTCAGCACTTAATTTTATTATACTGCCAATTCCGTCTGGAGCGCCTTTTCCGTGTCTGCTTTTCGTATAATTCCAAGTTGCTGATATGATTGCTGGGAACTATTTTCCTTAGTAAACAGATAAAAGTTCATTTTGTTTCTGTATTGGCTCGTTGGTGAGTCGCTGATAATATGTAATTCTTTCACATTGGGGTTCAACATTATGACATAATCAAAAACTGGCTTCATGTGAGCCATATAGCACAAGGATCGTGGTGCAAGCTGTCTGAAAGTGTGCAAAATCCTTGCTTCGTGCACTTATTAGAGTTTTTGAAATAAAGCATTCCCGTGTAAAGGGTGACTTGCTTGTGAGAACCACTAAAATGGAATGACTGAGTTTCGGCATTTAATTTGCATGCATAGTTCTCACTGAAATCAATATGAAGTATTAATTTGTTTTCAGAGGGATCATTTTTCAATTGTCTTAGTGACTGATACTGGAGTCTGTAATTTGATTCATGATTTACTGTTTTTGGAAAAGATTGAAATTATTGAGAAGTACTTCAATGTTAGTGGATAGTATTTCTTTTTCTGTTATTGATATTAGCTTTTCTTCGCCTTTTATAATAATAGGCTTTTTCTTTGTAATCCACTGGTGATATGTTATGCTGTCTGCCAATTTGTGTTTACATACTTCATACTTGGGTGTTAATTCCTTCGAACAGCATTTCAAACACACTCAAAACAAACAGTTTTCTGTTATTGGATTGCAGCCAATTATTTTCGTCATTTTGTTCAAGTTTTTTTGTTCTATGACTCCAACTTGATATAGCTTATTTGACATTAAGCGAAAATTGTCATGCTTAGTGTATTAACAAGTGTCTCTTTTATTATATAAGTATAATATTTATTATATTAATTATAGGCCAGAAAATACGGTATAGGTATTACCGTATATACCCTACCTGAGCTGGTAGGAATGATATGCGGAAGTAGCCTATATCATTTTGCAACCTAATAGATTAGTTCTTTAGAAATCAGTTGTATACATATATGGTAACCAACTTCAAAATATGTTACAGGAAATGAAACTGAATCTTCTATCTCTACACAATGTGGTACATCAAAGAAGGAAGAACCAAGTACTGATGAAATGGATGACGAGTTCCTACGTTTTCAAGTAGTGCAGCTTTTCATAAAAATTTCTCTTTGTAAATAAATGGTTATGCTTGAATTTTTCAAACTATAAAAGCTATAGAAGATATTTTTATATTTCAGATGGAAATCGGCCAAATGGAAGGAACATCAAGTTCGAGGGCTGTTGATGAAGAACCAGACTCGGCAGAAAATGCAGCTCATTATGAGTTATGTAAAGTGTTATCTTCAATGGAAGGGAATAAATGCCGTGCTCCTTTTGTTCGAGAGTGGGGAGAAAAAGCCTACCATAATGCAATCATATTTTCTACAGATTTGAGCGAAAATGATTTTGATGATTTAAGCAATGTGAAGGTTAGTAATATACTTACGTGTTTATGCTTTGTATATTCTGGACAATTTGAATTTTAATTAATAAACTATTTTCTGTATAAAACCTTAATCGAGCTTAAAGCTCTTAGATTGTTACTTCTGAACAGGGCTGCGGAGTCGGAGGAAAAATGGTCGACTCCGACTCCGGGATTTTTAAACTTTCGACTCCGACTCCTGCGTTTTTTTTTTGAGAATTTTTTACCCAAATATGAAGAGGAAAAAACCCTAAACAAAGGTTGAAATAATAAGTCCATTTTAAAAAGTTTCATTTTTATTCATGGTCGTAGCCAGGACTCACTTTAGGGGGGAGATAGCAAGCTGGGGTATCCCAGTCGGAGGTCATGAGAGGTCATTGTGACCTCTCTAAAAGTTCAATTTTCTCAAGAATTCTCGCAGGTAATTTAACCACATTTATATCAATTCTTGGAGGGCACTGTGACCTCCCAAAAAGTTCATTTTCTCCAGAGCAATAGACAAGTGCCGCTCTTGTCTTTTGACTCCGTACAAAACTAATCCTTTTCTTGTTAAATGGCCAGACTTTATTTTAACACATTGCATTTTTGCTGCAAAGACCCGTCATTTGAAGCCCTTTTTAATGATTCTAGATGCTTAGGATTTGGATATTGGACGCTGAAAATTTGTATCTGTTAGTTTCAAAGATATGTTTTCACCTCCATAAAATTTCATCCAAATCGGAGGTGGTCGGAGTCGACATGTTTTTCAGTGACTCCGACTCCTTTGGTCCAAAATTAGTCCGACTCCGCAGCCCTGCTTCTGAATAGTAATCATTTTTACACTTTTGAAAGCCAGTTTTTAAAAAGTAAGCATGAGCGTAAAAAAAAAATTGCTTTTGGTAGTATTAACAACAAATTAAAAGATGTCACTAAAACAGTAGCCAAAAGCCGATAACAAGATTACTGTTGAGTTAAAACAAAGTTCTAAAAAATCAAGTGCTTCGGCAGGACTGCATCTATACGATGCTCGATGTTAGAACAATAAAGATGGCCATTTTTTACAAATAAAACACTTTTATTTTAGCAAATACTACACAAAACTACAGAGCCAAATAAAATCTTAAGAACAACTTTCAGAACTTTTGTCAAAACTAATTTTACTGAGCGCGCAGACGATTTTTTATTTTCTTGCACGCTCATTGAGTTTAATTAAATAATCACTTCACTTCAGTTCCCAACATAACTCCCCCCTTTGAGACTCTGGGAAGGGTCTCAAACATGTAACACTGATTATTTAACAGGTCAAGTCGTTTTGGTGCCTTTACGCACCTTCCAGATCTAGTATATTTTTCCACAACTATATCAGGGAAGCATTCTTCAACAGCTGAGTTCTTCTGAACATCTTCCTCAGGACTTGATCCCTTCTCACACATGTCTTTGCCGGCTATTACAAGCTCCTCATCACCAGTTTGAATCTCCAATGGGTAAACGCGTTCCACTGGACGAACAAAAATTCCATTTTGAGTTTTGAGCCGTACAGCGCGAACCCTTTTATCTCGCCCAGGAATCAATTGAATAATTCTTGCCAAAGGCCAAAACACGCGTTTTTTATTATCGTCGCCAATTAAAACAATTTCGCCAACTCTTGGCTCTCTGGTTGGTTTCTCATTGTGTTTCTGAATTAACTGGCCTAAATATTCTTTTCTGAAGCGCTGCCTTAAATCATTGAACAGCTTATATCTATACCTTATTCTCTTTTTTAGGCTTTGCATATCCACTTGGTCAATGTCTGCAACATCCGAGCGACGGTTTTCAATGAGAAACATTGCAGGTGTGAGAGGAATCAATTCCTGAGGATTTTCAGACACATATGTTAAAGGCCTTGAATTTATAACTAATTCACAGTCACATAGTAACGTACTCAGTTCCTCGTAATTTAATACAGATTTGCCAAGAGTTCGTTTTAACAAGTCTTTAACAACACGAACCAACCTCTCCCACCAGCCTCCCCACCACGCGGCAGTGGGTGGGATAAATTTCCAGAAAATCTTTTGTGTGGAAGTTTCTCTTACAATTTTAGCCCAATCTAATTTAGAAAATTCGTTATATGTTCCCCTAAAGTTAGTTCCATTGTCCGAATAAATTGTGCTTGGTCTTCCACGTCTTGCTATAAAGCGTCTAAGTGCTAACAAAAACGTATCAGCAGATAAAGAACCCACTAACTCCAAGTGAACTGCGCGATATACTGCACATGTGAACAAGGCGATCCAAACCTTTTCTCCTGATTTTAAAAACAATGGTCCTGCGAAATCGGTTCCAACTACCTCGAACGCAACTGAATCTGTTACACGATCTGGTGGTAAAGGTGGTGGTTCGCTCATCAACGACTTTGTTTTGAAACGTTTACATCTTACACAATCATTTAAGACATTTTTTACAGTTTTACGTGCTTTTAAAATCCAAAAATTTTCCCTTAGAATACATAACATCATTAAAATCCCAGCGTGACAATTTTTCCGATGTATAGATTCAATCAAAAGCCTTGAAAATTCACATTTTCCTGGCAACAAAATAGGACTCAAAAATGTCTTATCATCCTCTCGATAAGTTATCCTAGTAGTTACCCTCAATATTTCGTCTTTATCTTTAAATACACGCATACCATTCAATATTTTTTCTTTAGAAAAATAAAAGCTTTGCACTAAACGAATTAAACATTTTTCAGAATTTTCAATTTCAACTACAGTTAGTTCAGAATCTTTACACTTATTAGGTCTTCTACAATTGTTTACAAATCTTAAAACCCAACCAAATACATTTATAAGCTTTTCATATTTAGAAGCTTTAATTGGAGGCCAAAGCGGTGCGTCCTGATTCAGATCAATAGTGGTAACTTTTACTCGTTTTCTTTCCGCGTCGACTTCTTTTGGCTCACAATCTACTTCACTTGTTGGCCACATTTCTGGCGCATTTTTCAGCCAAGTCGGTCCTTCCCACCATTTGGAGTTAAGAAATTGTCTAGGAGTGCATCCTCGCGACAGTAGATCAGCTATGTTCATTGTTCCAGGAATATGTTTCCACAACTCAGGCTGAGTCAGTTTCCGGATTTCTTTTACTCTATTATTAACAAAAACTGACCAATTTTCTAGACATTTGATCCACCAAAGAGCGACACTTGAATCTGACCAAAGTGAGATCTTGAAGTTTGGAAAATCAAGTGCCTTTAGTATCGAATTCAAAAGTCTAGCACCTATGCAGCAAGCCATGAGTTCTAATCGAGGAATACTCAAAGGTTTTACTGGAGCGACTCGACATTTAGCCCTTACAAGATATATTTTAACTTCATTTTCCACTATTGATCGAGCGTAGACGCACGCAGCATAAGCCCCTTTACAAGCATCCACAAATACATGTAGTTCTGTTGTGGAATTAGTTACCATGTAACGTGGCAAACTTACACTATTTAACAGTAAAATATCCTTGAACCATTTCAAAAATTTATTTACAATTTCAGGAGGTAATTCTGCATCCCAGGGATGTTTTAACTTCCAAGCGTCTTGCAATATAAGTTTAGGAAGCAATGTAGTAGGACTTAAAAAACCGATGGGGTCAAAAATCCTTTGGACAATAGATAAAATCAAACGCTTTGTAATTTTTGTTTCACGAGTTAATGCTTCAATATTTATATTGCATCTTAGAGTATCATTATCCAAATTCCATAAAATTCCTAAAATGGACGTTTCCCCTGAATGCTTAGTAACATTTTCACAAGCTACATTGCTCTCAAACCCACGCAAGTTAAAACATCCCTTGGACATTATGAGTTGTGATTGTTCAACAAACTTCACCTCATCTTCGATATTATGCACTCCTGTTACACAATTGTCCACAAAAAAAGAACATTTTAACTTCTGTGCAATCTCATAATATTCAACAGGGCAATTTTCCAGAAGATGAGCAATAGACGCATTGAGCAAAAATGGGCTCGATGTTACTCCAAACACGGCCCTGCAGTGTTTGTAAATCAGCGGACCCTCTTCGCATGGATAAAAAAATCGAAGAAAATCCCTGTCTTCAGGAGCAACAGACAGCATCAAAAATGCCTTTTCTATGTCTGCACTCAACCCAATAGGATATAATCTAAACCTGTCAATAATGTCTGGTATTAATTTAATAAGGTTTACTCCTTTATAAAGGTTTTCGTTTAAAGAAGTCTTACCCCTCAGAGATGCTGAAGCATCAAAAACCGGTCGAATTTTTGTGGTTTTACTATCTATTTTAAAAACAGGTCTATGTGGTAGATAATGGCATTTGTTGTCCAACTCCGAATCTGGCACACGTTCAATGATATTTAAATCTTCCCATTCCTTAAATACCTTTTGGTAATCCTCAAGAACATTACTGCATTTCAACTTATTTACAACTTTTTCATGTCGTCTCCAGGCTAAATCCTTATTGTCTGATAAGTTCGAAAAATCATGCTTCCACGGAAGCTTTACTTCGTATCTCCCGTCAGGAAGAATTTTTAATTTATCTTCAAATTCAGTTAAATATTCTTCTATGCATGCTTTATCATTTGCACTGGTGGTGGGGTCTGATATGCCTATGCTTTCTAGCTCCCACAATTCATTTATAGGAATATTTTTAACATGCATCGATAAAGTTTGGAAAACACCATCTTTATCATAAGTGTTTTGTTTACCCATAACAGTCCACCCAATCTTCATTTCTACCGCAGTGAGGCCAGAATCTAACTCTACTGAACGCCCAGTCAACAATTTTCCTAAAACATCTGCCCCTATTAAAAGATCAATTTCTTTCAGGTTACAAAGGGAATCAGAAACTTCAATATTCTTTTTCTTTAATTCATTCAAAATATAAGGATTGCTAATTTTTGGTATTGAACTACAAATTCTCTTTTCAGAAAGAGCTTCAAAACTGCAAACATAAGACCCCTTTAAACCACTCACTTCGACAGTGTATATCTTATGCCGCTTTGGGTTCGTTTCCTCCCCCCCAAATAATGAATGAATTATTGTTTCTTCACGCAGTGGTTTTGCCTTCAGCTCACTCAAAATTTTCTCACTTACGTAACTACTTTGACTTCCCGAATCTGCCAAAGCGCGAATTATTTTTTCCCGACTATTGCATTTAATTCGAACACAGAGAGTTTGCAAAAATACAATTTGGTTTTTATCAAAATTGGAGAGAGAGTTTTCTGACTTCGAAATTATTACATCTTTAGAGTCACCGCTTTTGGTTTCTTGCTTTGGACACATTATAAAATAATGAGGTTTTCCACAAAAATTACATTTTAACTCTTTTTTTACATTACAATATTTACTCATATGATTTAATTTTAAACAGGTAAAACAAGCCCCCCTTTTAACCAATATTTTTTGTTTTTCATCCAAGGTCATTTTTTTTGCACTGAAACAATTTTGACTTGGATGACTCTTATTACAAAAAATGCAATTTTGGAATTGCTTACCTTCTTTTTCAGCACTTACTAAAGCTGCAGCTGTCGCTATATTGGCTTGCTTCTCAATTTCGGGATCTCGTTTTCGAAAATTTGTGTTGGCGCCAAAACCAGTTCTTGCAAGACGAACCATTTCTTCACCGTTGACCTCTTGGCGAAGAAAGTTCATTAGCTGCTCTAAACTGCGAGAGCTTGTAAAATCATGATTTCGGCTTCTTTCCCAAGTTATTAAAACTTCTTCTGGAAGGCAACTCTCGACCAGAGGTGTCAAAAAATCTCCATACTTTTCTTTTGTCCGTCCAAGACTTTCTAAAGCCCGAAGCTTTCCTTCTAATTCGTCATAGAGTGATGGAAGATCAGTTTTACTTCTTCCAGCAGTGGCATTCTTCATGACAAGACCCAATAAATCTCTTACATAAATTTGCACCAGAAGATCATCCCGGCCAAATCTTTCTCTCAACTGATGTATTGCTTTTTCATAGTTTTCTCCAGCAGCAGGAAAACTCAATACCAATCTTTCCGCCTTGGAACTAGGTTCCATGGATTGGATTAAATACTGCATTTTATCTTCGTCATCAATGCAACTGTCCTCGTGAATTTTCTTAAATTGGCTCCAAAATTTCAAAAATTCTCTTGCTTCGCCGCTAAACTTTTTAAGCTCAATCGTCGGCAACTTAAATTTTCGTTTACTATTTTCACTATTCTGAACTGTTTTCAAATTCAAATCAAGAAGAGAACATATTTGAATATATTTGTCCCGATAATCTTCTGCTTCTTCATAATCTTTGAAATATGCCTCTTCGCCATTTTCTTCTTGCAATAATAGCTCAGATACTGCATTTTGGCAATCATCCAGCCTCTTGAATTTGTCAGAAATCTGATTTTTTAAGACTATAATTTCGTTCAAATCTGTAACTTCTTTCATAAGTTCAGCTTCAATTTTCTTCATACTGAGGGTAAAAGACGTCCTCAGCCCCTTTCTCTGAGTTTTCAAAGTAGCTATATCCATCTTTACTCAAATTCGAATCATCGATCCTGTCTCACGGACGCCAATTATGTTGAGTTAAAACAAAGTTCTAAAAAATCAAGTGCTTCGGCAGGACTGCATCTATACGATGCTCGATGTTAGAACAATAAAGATGGCCATTTTTTACAAATAAAACACTTTTATTTTAGCAAATACTACACAAAACTACAGAGCCAAATAAAATCTTAAGAACAACTTTCAGAACTTTTGTCAAAACTAATTTTACTGAGCGCGCAGACGATTTTTTATTTTCTTGCACGCTCATTGAGTTTAATTAAATAATCACTTCACTTCAGTTCCCAACAATTACCTTGCAAGCTAATTGTAATAAGTGGCAAAAAATATTGGACCATTACTTGTATCGGAAAGCATCTCATTCGATCTTGAATGAGTTAGAATCAGCGTCTCTCTCTGATTTTTAACTTTCTGTCGCGTGTTTCCCTTGTTACACATCCCTGTGCGCAAGGGAAACTGACCCTTCTATTGTTATATGGCGACCTATTCCTTTTTAGTCTTTTTTCTGCATTCATATTGGTAATCCTTCAATCAGACAAAAATAGCTTTTTAATATTCGTCTTATGATATGGCCTCCGTTATTTTCAATAACTTTAGGCTAGACGTACGGGGAAAGTCGAACTGCTAAATTCCAAAAAGTTAATCATTCATTTTACCAATAAAACAAGCAGAACATTTTCTACACAGTAGAAGTAGCTAAAGTGTCCAAAAAGTGAAATTAACTACAAGGCAATTTAAAAACTTACCAATTATTTATTGGTTCTCGAAAAATAAAAGAAACATAGAATAATAATAAACCTTTAACCAAGAGAAAACCTCCGCCATAGGGCAGAGGCGAAGTCCAATGAGGAATCTGCATGCATTTTTTTTATTTTTTTAAATGAAAGTTCAGGTCATTTCATGACGATAGACACCAATTTCAGTTCAATCGGACGATTAGTTATTTTGTAATTAATTCTTAAAGCCACCCGATAAGCCCCGCCCCCTATTTTCCCTATCTCCGCTGATGCCCGGCTGATGACGTCGCAATTCACTTTACTCCTTCTCACCCTGGGCGCTCGCTCCTAAGTTCCCAATAGAACCGGGGTCTCCAAACGTTTTGCCCATGGGCCACTTTTGAAAATTACAAGGCTCGAGGCCAGTCCACCCCTCCCCCTTCCCCCCCTCCTAAATAGATATATAGCTCATCATACACATCGTAATTTAGAATCAGATACATTTTTTTTATTAGAAACAGTTGAAATATATGTAATAACTGATGCACCATAGTGCGGCTCGTACAGGGGGACAAGGGGAGGGGATGTCCCCTCACTTACAAAAGGAAAAGGGCCTTTCCCCCTCACTTTTTCAGAATAAAAAAGTAATGATCGATTGAAATCCTTTTTTTACTCAGTGGATTGATTTATTTTACGGAAGTAAAAACTGCAAATTCTAAAAAAGACTTCTTTCCAGGCCATTTCATAAGGGTAGAACTTAGAATCGGAAGGCGTATGTCAAAGGTGGCCATCCGTCTTAATTTTTAAGGCCACTTCTCACTTTTTAAATTGGTCTTTTAATCATTAGTGTTAAAATCTATGTAACAAAATTCTTTAAAAAGAGACTTCAGGGGTGCTGCCTCCTCCCACGCATACGTTTCTTTTGACCCCCACTTTTTTGGTGCACCAGCCGCCCATGAACTGAACTTTCAAATAAGCGTTGAGGCATTCCTATAATTTAAAAACAAGCTTCAAGTTTTATACTACTCTCCAGTTTCCATTCATAGAATGTAGATTTTTTCTTAGACCATCATAACTAACATTCATTAAACACTGGGGTGAAAAACTAAAATAATCAAAGTTACTTGAAAGATGATTCCAAATTGGTTTATTTCCGAAGCTACCTACTTCATAACATTAAAATTTTCCTACTTAATCATCATTAATTATTATTTATGAAAAAAATTACATTTATTACCTGTTAGAAGCATTTTGTATAACCTTATTAAATCTTTTATGGACTTAGAAATTTTCCATAATGTCTTTTTCTTACTATGCTTAACTTCTAAAGAAACAAATCACAAAAAAATATAATGAAATTTTTAAAGGTTAGATTAAGACAGAATACAGAAGCTAAACTACGTGATGTCAATTCATGTTTTAACGATTGATATTGCCTTTATCGTAATATGTGATATTAGCAACTCACAAAATATAAATGCACAATAAATTCTCACAGTAGATTAAATTATACCTACCAATAGACTTAGCTCATGTATGCATCTAAAATCTGGCCCAAAGCTGCGGGCCAGATTTTAGATACTCGCGGGCCATAGTTTGGAGACCCTTGCAAAATAACATCGGTAGTAGGGCAGGTGGGGGCAAAGCCCTGCAATTTCCGGTTTTTTCACCATAGCGACCAGCCAGGAGCTGATTTACTCGAAAATTCAGTTGTGGATTTTAGTTTGGGATCTTATCTTCAAATACTGGAAACATCAATCAAATCCAATCATTAGTTTTGGAATAATCCGAATAATAAATTTAAAAAAAAATGCAGGGCTTTGCCCCAGTTTATGGGGCAAACCCCTGCAGTGCTGGGATTTGCCCCAATTTGCGAGGTATGGAATAAAAAAAATACTACTGCCAAAAACTTTCAAAATAGTCTTTTAATTTGTCATAAAATAAAGGGAAATGCTTGAATACATAGGTAACTTTGAAAAAGTAAACTAGAAAAGACTAGTAAAGCCGAAAAAAAACATGAAAGTAAAAAATTACTTACTAGGTACTAAAAACTTCCAAAATATTTTTTTAAAGTTAATAGTTGAGGATAAATATTTCATAGTTGGACTTAAAATGGAATGAAAAATGCGAAAATATTATCCAGTGTTAACTGGGGCAGAGCCCTGCACTCGAGGGTTGCAGGGACTTGCCCCAAATGACCTGCAGGGATTTGCCCCGTTTGAAGTACGGGAAATGGTGGATTGGTAGGGCTAGTTGACGAGAAGAAAAATCAAAATCAATCCTCAGCATCAAGGGTTAGTCACAGTGCTATTCATCGATAATTAATTGATACGTTTGGTAAAACCCTATCTCACATAACATTGAACTGAAGTATGAAGTAAATTACATCAAAACCATGAAAAACGAACTCACCTCATTTTCTCCTCACGTTGCCTTCTCAGACGCTGCAGCTTTTATCGGTGGACACCTGTTGCAATTCCTCAACTGCACCAAGGCGACCGGTTCTCAAATCTAAGGCGGTCTATTCAAAAAGTCGATGCAGGGCTTTGCCCGTGCAGATCTTTGCCCCCACCTACCCTATTCTCAAGATGGCGCCAAGTACGAACTGCCATTATTTTGTTGAATCTTGTTGCAAAACTTCAACATTTAGCATACCAAATTCAATTTTTTTAATGCACAAAGGGAGAAGACAAGAATGGTGCAAGAGCGATAAAAAAATAAATAAAAGTAAACTGAAAACTGTTTGTGTTCTTCGCTGTTCTATGGTGAAAAATATTTTACAGTAATTTATTTAACAGTATATTAATTATACAAGACCGGTTTTCATTTTATCCGTTTACCGGTATGCATATTTACACCTTTTTTCATTTTCATTAAAAAGTGTTTTCTTTGGATGAATCTTTCATTACGTTGAACTAAAAATGAATATGAAAGGTACTCTTGATCACTCCTTTAAAATTAAAAAATTAATAATTAAATTTAAAAAAAACTCCGAACTGAACTGATTTTATTTTTCCGAAGGATAATCGTGTACATGTTATTGTTATCATTGCTTGTTTGTTAATGTTTTATTTTCATGTATTGATTTATTCCATTTTGTTCTTCAACTTTTGCATTAAAAGCATTTATTGCAATCTGAATTCAACACTCTTTCTGTAATTTCGTGTAGTTATCCCAATATCCCCCAAGCCCATGATATCTTTAGGTGCTCGAGAAACTCCCGGTATTCATTTAATTAAGTAAACAATTTTACTTCGAAGTCATTTTTACTTGTGAATTAAGTGATGTACAATTGAATGTCCGATCTTGACGTCGGAATTTCTGGCATCGGAGATGGTACATTCAGGAAGATATTCATCTCTCTTTCCCCCTGAATATTCTCCTAAAGATTATAATAAAAACTCCTTCGTTTTTAATAAACAGCAGTAAGCAACAAGGTCTCCCCTGTCGTTTTCGCCTATCCCCTCGCTTCTACCGCAACCAGTTTCGCCGTAGCGCAACTCAAAGTGAACCTTGACGTCGAAGCAAGCTCCTCCCCTTTTTATGTCACGTGAACTTAGTTGCGTTTTTAGCTGATTTTAAGCTGTAATTTTGCAAAATCCTGAGCAGATTTTTAAAAACCGAGTTGATATTTGGGGGTTTGAAGTAATAGACTATTGAAATTAATCAACAGTTCACGATTACCCGACCCATGCAGATTCCTCATTACCTCACAACTCTAACTGGACCTAACTTCTTACCGGCAGACTAGCGATGAAACAGATAACTCTTTGAATCATTCACTATTTACATCCAACGCAATTTGTATATGATTGCTTATCAATGGATACCAACCTAAAAATGCAACAATTCCAAGCAAGAAAGAGTTGAGGTGTCAATCTAACTTGAGTACAGATAATGTCGTTACATTATGTTAGGCATCAGAGCTCTAGTGAATCTTGTTTTTGCGATATCAATTTACCCTGAATTGAATTGCATTCACAAGCTTTTGTTCCTTTAAGTTTTGCACCTGCATCGATAAATCACGAATTTGTTCAGCTAGCAACAAAAATGTTTCAACTTTTCATATTGGCTTTCTCTTTGTGTCACCGATCCATCAAAAATATTTATTATTAGCTAAGGCTATAGAAATCTCTTCTTTGAAGTCAGACGCCTCCCGACTCAAAACATATTAGATCTCTGGTCACTGGGCAGATCTCTGACCTGACGCGAACCGAGCTTGCAATAGCTTATCACTCGCTGAATTTCTGGGGAAACTCTCACCCTGAATTATCCTTATAATGTTCCCTAGCACTTGAGTATTCGTGGACTATTTCCCTCGCACTTTACGCACAAGTTGCAAGCTCATTCAAATGTGTTGACAAAGGGAGAGCATTATCAAACCTGTAAAGCAACCTTTCTACGAAATCATCAAAGCTCAGTGTGATTGATGCCCTTGAGTTTGCATACACAAACCTGCTCCCTCTGTTAATTTTGATTTTGTGATTATTAATTTTTGCATTTTTTCAACCAACCACTTGTTTAAGATATCTCATTAATTTCTGCTATGAATGCCCTAACAAGAAGTGATGCATTCCCAGAAAATTTTGGAATCAATTCCAGTCATGAAATATTGAGAATACGGGCCATGCTCCACATCAGCGTAAAACGCGACCGAAACTGAAAATCCGTGTACTTTCCTTTTTACGCGGCGTAATAGAGGACCGAAAAATTTTGCATTTTTAATTTATCCAAGATCCAATAGAAATTCATCGTGAGATGTAAACATTTCTAGCCTTGGCGGCCGCCATTGATATACTGCATGAACGAAAGTGCATTTGGTAAACATTCAAAAGGAGAAGTGAGAAAATACCCATTACTTAATGACAAAAAATCAAGTGAAAAAGCAAAATGGGGGGCAACTAGCGAAAGGCTTAAAATAAGCTTTCAGTTGAGGCTTTTCAAGTCCACTATCTCGTTATATGTAATCATGTCAACAATTCCTGTCCTTTGCGTGATTTTTATTATTTTATTCAAAACTCGGCGGGATTACGGGAGTCTAGTTTCTTGGCGAGATTCGAAATAATGGTGTTTCGGCTGCTTTACATTGTAATGGAACTTACACTTTATGACATGCTTTGCTAAGTTATTGATTGCTTGGAGAGATTGGAAATATATGTTTAATTCCGCTCATGTATTTACTTATTTTAATTGAGCTTTAAAAAAAAAGATTTGACCTTTGGCTGAGTTATGGACATAAGTATAACATATTAAGTAATTTATTAAAGTACATTGAATTTAGGAAAAAGCTTAACGCAACAACATTTATGAAATCTGAAGTCGTTCTATTCATTTCTAAAAGATGAAAAATCACATTCTTTTTTAGATATATAAGTGATACTTTATCCAATTAAATATTCAAGGCTAAACTATATTACACGCCCTTTCTTTTCAATGAAACAAAATAAAATGAAACTAAATATTAAAATTTGGCGAAAAATTCCAAATCAAAATTTAAAAATCACACATAGTCTTTAAGACGAATTGGCGGTCTAGTAGCTCTTTTGGGTCTCGCCTTTTTGTGAGTCTCTGGAACACTACGTATGATTGGTGTGGAATCGTCTAACTTGCTTAGCCTTAGGTGTATTCTGTTACCACGAAATACAGATCCTTCTTCTGACTTCACTAAGTATGATCTTGGGCTGTGTTTCTCTATGATTGTTCTTGGTATCCATTTACCAGGGTTGGCAAAGTTTTTCCCACCCCTGGTAAATACCATGGTAAAAACCGGTATTTACCATCCTGGGAAATACTATGTTTTTCCCATATGGGAAAAACTGATTATTTAAAACATAAATTCAAAACAATCTTTAAAACTGTCAAAATTGAGTTCTAATTAAATAGCTTGAAAGATTTTTTTTTTTAAAAAAGGAAGATCTACAAAATCGAACAATGGAGTACATTTATTTGAGTATTTACATACCACACAGAGTCCCAAACATTTACCAATCATACTCGTGTTCTTCATCTCCCCCTTCCACATCGGATTTTAGCATCCTGTAACAAAATACTAATTTACAGGCTTTTTGTAAACCCAGTCTATTTCTAATCTTGTTTTGGATGAAAGAAAAATTAGAAAAAATACGCTCCAGAGATGCTGATGATGCAGGACATCCCTGAAGATGTTCCACTAATTGGAGAAATTCTGCATCTATTCCGGTTTTACTTAAATTCCTCCACCAAAGCACAGGTGAAATAGTGTTTGTAATCTCTTCATTGAAAAATGTCTTAGGAAAAGTGACTTCTTTCGACTTGAATTGTATTGTGTAAATTGTACTTTGGATTTAAAGCTTGCAAATATTCACGAGTTGATTCAACCTGATCTTGTGATAACTTTTCACCTTTATATTTCGGATTCATCAAGTGTGCCAAAAAATGGACAGGGGTCATTTCTTTATCAAAGCTTGATTTCATTTTGCTGAAATCTGGAATGAGTTCTTTGCCTTTTGTAAATATTACACATTACACCAAACCAAAATTGTAAAAAAAAAAAGTGTTTAAAAGGTTAACTTAAAAAGCAATAAAATTTTTATTTAAATTTGAATACAAATTATTTATTGCTTCTCTTGATGACACTGATATTTTTAAGTTTAATAATTGTATTTTATTGTGTTCCTAAAATTATGGAAATTAATCAGTATAAAACAGCTTTATGAGCAAATTTTATGCTTTTTGAAATAATTCTTATTTTGTTGTGTCTTTTTTCCGCAGAATAATTTTAAACCCAATGAAAATTTGTATAATAACTATATATTTCTAACTTTAATTTTACACATCAGACAGAGAAATCCAGAATATTGCTTACATGTTGTCATTTCCTAGTATTTACCAGTTTTTCCCGGTACTTACCAGTTTCTCCTGGTATTTACCAGTTTTTCCCGGTGGGATGGGAAAAACAGGTTTTGGACGGGAAAAAGCCAACCCTGCCATTTACTATGATCAACCTGTGTATACACTGGGTCTTTGACACTTAACGGCTTTAAATTAGTTAATGATGAATCATAATAATATTTTTGCTGATTTTGATTTTCTTTGAGTTGCTGAATATTATTTTTAGTGGGGAATATAGGCTTTAATAAAGTTGTCTTCTGAGTTATCACTGACCTCAAGCGTCTTCCCATCAACATTTCAGCTGGAGAAGGCAATTTAAACTTTGGCGTGCTATTGTATTCTAAGATCGCCAAATTAGGATCTCCTCCAGAAGCTTTAACTTTGAAAAGAATGTTCTTCAATGTTCCTATTGATCTTTCAATCAGTCCTTTCGATCTTGCATTACTAAGCGACGATGGTATAAGTAGAACATCATATGATTTCAAAAATAATAAATATGCCTAGCTGTCAAAAGGTGGGCCACATTCTGAATGTATTTTGTGCGGCACCCCGTGCGTACAGAATATTTGTTTGAGGCGCTTATTACTGCTGTTGCTGTTTTCGTATTTAGTTTTTTCAGCTCTATAAATTTGAATGGTAATCTATTACTTGTAAGAAGTTAACTCCATCCAAACACATAAAGTTCACGCCTACTTCTTCCCAAGGTAGCTTTGAAACATCATAAGGCCTTAATGGCTCTCTCGGATTTGCAGTTTGACGCTCTTGGCATCTTTTTGTGTAACCTTTAATATCTTCACTTATTTTAACGGCAGAGTTTCTATTTACAAATCCCAATTTTTCGCGAGCTTCAATTCCCAATAACGCACTCACCTCTTGGTCAACAATAAAAAAATTCTAGCAATTCTGATTTATCCTTAACTTTACACAACAGTTTAGAGGATCCAATAACTTTCATTTTGTGTCCTGTGTATATGATGTCAACTTCTTCTCCGTTTTTTCTAAATTTTCATCTTTCTTCACATCTTTAGATTTTGAAATGCAACACATTCACCTCGGCTCCAGTATCAATTTTAAGAGACACTACTGTATTATTTAATAAAACATTTGCTCTCTATTCTGGTTTAAAAGTATTAATCTGACATTTTACTGAGTCTAGTTTAACTGAATTATCTTCATCTTCATTTGGCGTCGAACGCTGATCATTACTGTGCATTTCATTTATTTTCCTAGTGTTCTTTTTCTTCAGCTTACACGCAACGGAAAAATGGTTCAATCGTGAACAATTATAACATTTCTTCCCAAATGCTGGGCACTTTCCGTAATCATGAACTGTATTGCACTTGGAACAAGCTTTGTTTTTCGTGTGACGGTTGTCAAAATGTCTTCCTTTATACTTATTTGATTCTTCCCTATGTTCATTTTTACTATTAACGGCATCTATGTCAACTTAATTACAATCCAAATGTTCACTCATAATCTGAATTTGTTTACTACTGGCTTCTTTTGCCCTACAATATTCTATAGCTTTTTCCAACGCTAGCTCGGTTTCCATGAGCAATTTTTCTTTCGTCGCAGAATCTCGTACAACGATTACTAATAAATCACGAATTGAGCTGTCTTCTTGATTCTCAAAACAAGTCTTTCGATAAATTTTTTAGGTACCTAACAAATGAGTCAACAGACTCGCCTTCCTTTTGCTTGGTATTGAAGAATTTATAACGAGCAATCACAGTAATTGGCTGAAAATAATTGTCAAAAGCATTTAAAACTTTTTTGAAATTATTTCCAATTGCTTCACTAAGTTTGAAGCTGTAAAATATATCTATACATTCTTCGCCCATTATTCCTAATAATAAAGCTGCTTTCATTTTATCAGGCTTCCTCATTTTATCGGATGCCTCCAAATAAAGCATAAAACGTTGCTTGACTTTACTCGAGTTTTCAGACAAATTACCGGATAATTTCATACTCGAAGTTGTTTTCAACTCCATTTCAAGATATACTATTCTTTAATCAAGCATTAAAAATTCAGTTTCACAATAGTCAGAATATATCTATTATCTGATCTTTAAATATGTTTTAAAATAACTGACCTTTATAATTCACTGGGTTTAGATTCGTTTCCAGATGCCACCATGTCATATAATGTGTCGAGACTCTGGATGATATATATAAACAATAATAGTAGACTTTATAACATATTAAGTAATTTATTAAAGTACATTGAATTTAGGAAAAAGCATTTTTGCATTTAGGTAACGCAACATTTAGGAAATCTGAAGTCGTTCTATTAATTTCTAAAAGATGAAAAATCACGTTTTCTTTTAAACATGTAAGTAATACTTTATCCAATTAAATATTCAAGGCTAAACTATATTTCAAGCTTCAGCTAATTTCTTAAATTGAGGAATTCATTTTGCACTCTTTTCTTAATAATTGTGCAATTCTTCCATGAATCTTGCTATAGATGCAAAATATGTTGAAAACACGAACTCTTTAATGCTCAATTCCAAGCAATGGTTCAAACAGTTGACGACCACTAACTAAGGACAGGTTTATTTAAGTAATGCTTCAACACTACCATGTTGACCCATATTTACACTTGCTCCATCAACAAGAAAACATACCAGTTTCGTTTCAAAATCAGATATGATGTTTGGTAAATGATTCAATCAATGAGTTCTTTGTATCCCGGTCAATCATGCAATTTCCATGGAAATTATTTCTCTTAAATAGGAAAACCAGTTGGCTACAGTTTCTTTGGATAACCATTCACCGTCTCCAAACGTGGAATCATTTACCATTTAAGGGGAAAGTCCAATCTTTGGCAAAAAAATACATTAGTCCCAGGGCTTTCCGAATATGAATTCGGCAATTCCCAAATCAAGTGTTCCTCACCCTGGCGACACTAAAATCCTTGCCACTCATATGCTTCTTTCGGTATCGAAATAATCCCATGCCGTGTCTAGTTTTGTCCAGCACCATGCTATGGCCCTCAGGACAACGCTTGTTAGTGGGTAATAATTTACAAAATTAACTGATAAACACACAATATTAACAGTTTAAAACAGTATAAATAGAAAATGCATGGCACACAAATACAGTGAACAATGAAACTTGTACGCAAAACTTTGTGTTTTTAACCACCTTGCAGTTTATGACGAGATATCTCGTCCATTTAACATGTATTCCTGGGACTGCCCAATCGCAGGGTGGTTAAAGTATGCTATCCCAGAAATTCGAGGCTTTTTGTTGAAAAACTAAATTGCTATTGCAAAAATGTTACCCACCTCAGACATAGACAAGCACATAATTCACATAAGACAGGTCACCATTTTGCATACCGTGTCTCCTCCTCTGGCATACCAGTTGCCACTTTCGTAGAAGCGTGTCACTGATATCCATGTGAGCCAAGCAAGAACTTCAATAGCACAGCTTGCTGTTTTTAGAACTCTAAAAGGTTTATTTCTGCAGAACTAGTTCTATAAAAAGGTTTTTCTTATTAATAAAATGTAATGCATACTCAAATCGCCCTATGTTTTTAAATCATTGATTACACTTAACTTATTAAAGTTTTTTTATATTTTCATTAATATATTCATTAGTTTTGTTACAAATCCTCTTTTTTCCCTCCAGGTGCAAGTAATGTTTTGTAATCCTGTGTGTGAAGAAATGAAACCTTGCCCATTTTTCTTAGATGGTCATTGTAAATTTGATGAAGCTCAATGTCGGTTAGTAATATTGAAATGATCATGTCTGTTAAAGTTAAACTAGAAACTTTGATTGGTTTTCTATTAAATTTTCGAACAGTGGGCCATTTACTTTGATTAAAACTTTTTATTAACAAGTAGATAACATGCAATTGTATTAGAATGTATCAGTATCTATTTCTTTATTGTTTAGTTAAACGTTTTGAACTAAAATCAGGACGATTTAAAAAAAAAAGTCTAATTTTAAACACCTCATCGACAACAGGCCGCACTTCAGAAAAGAACTTTTAAACACATAAACTCTGCCGAGTTTCTTCCAGAAATTGCTGTACAACTTGCCTTATTATAAATATTAAATCACTTATAAGTGTCGCTATTTATCTGCAATTTTTAGTGCAGCATTTAAAATGTAATTCTTTCGTAATTACTTTCTGCTAGGTTCTCTCATGGATATCGTGTTAACTATTCAGAGCTGGAAGAATATGTTTTACCTGACTTCAGGTAAGTTTTGCCTCATATGTAGCAAAAAGTCAAATCTGTGGTCACTGTAAATTCAGATTCACTAACAGATTTATTGTGTGTTCCCCCTCCCATTAAATATCTGATTTTTGTTTTCCTAGGTATATTATTTTAATTATTTGTAGATTAGAATAAGGATAATGATTTTGTAATTGGAAGCTTTGTTCTTAAGTAATAACTCTGTTCTTAACTATCATTGTGTCGAGATTTTAAATTAGATTACTCAAATTTTATAAAAGTACTTATTAGAAAACGTGGATTGATTTGAAAAAAAAGAAACTATTTAGCAGTAATATTACATTAAAAGTAGTCATAAGTTTGGATATTTATTAATCTGTAACTTATTTCTAAAGTTTTGCTGATTAGCTTGCATTAATTAGATTTCCAATAATATGTAAAGTTTTTGAAGATTTTTTTGTGTGGGGGGGGGGGGACTACTTAATTAAAAAAAATGTTTTCCAAAAAGAAAAAAAAACGCACTTTTTTTTTTTTTCAACCATTTGATTTAAATCAAACTATGGATGTGGGCTTACTAATAGTTTTCATCTAGAAAAAATAGAACATGTAAAAATTGATCCAGAATTCCAGGTTTGGCTAATGTATGCTTTTCCCTCCCAGCAATGTCCAAAGAGATTCAAGATGCCTAGCAAAATACAAAGATGGCTTGTGGTACATGGCTGTCATTGAAAATTGCTTATCTGATAACAAGTACTTTGTAAAGTACACAAATTTTAAGACTTCTGGTACACTTGAAGCACATGACATTCTTCCAATAGGTAATTTAATCTTTGTTTACTTTTTAAATAGGTTAGGAAATCAGTCACGTTGCAGTTGATGAAACTTATTGTAATTAGTTACTGAAATTTTAACAAACAATGCATGAAAAGATAGAAAATAATTTGTTTGAAAATAATTTGACTTTTTTTTTTAAAAGCATTTTCTAACCTATTTTTATACACACTCTCAACATAGAAAGAGGACTCATTATAAAAAATATTAACAAAATTAAATTCAAAATTTGAAGCATTTTTGTTTTATTAATCTTAAATGGTTTGCCATTAATTTTCTTGTATTTAAGAATAATACTCTCTGTAAAAAATGTACAAATATATTATATATTTTTAATCTGTACTAAATAATACGCATAAAATATGTAGACTAATGTAAATACAAATGCATCATTGATATTAAATGTAGCATCGAAGACACCAAGAATAAGAAACAGGCATTCCTTGTAATACGGAAACACGTGTATACAGCAATCTGCTAGTTTTGTGCCATAAACATTGTTACTTTTATTTTTAGCAAAGTTCTTTGCTTCAACCATGTTGACTGAAAATTTCAGATACCTGTATATAAATATGTTATAAAAACAAAAAAATCATAAGTTATTACAGAATATAAATGAAGCGTTTCTGTCAAGGATATAGTCTCTCAGTTCCATAAAATGCTGAGTTGCACACTGTGGCATTCATTTAATAGATCAAAATGTCTGTGATAAATATATGCAAATACAAATACAAATTCCAAAGATGACGACCAGCTACAGGCTCTAGGCCCAACTAGGCTGGTCCTAGTCGAATATTACAATCCCCAATAAATATCCAAGGCCCTCTGAAAGCTATCAACTCCCTGACTCATAACAACCTCCTCCGGTAAGCTGTTCCAGGTACTCACAACCCTACTGAAATAGTAATTTTTCCTCACCTCTAGGTTTGCCTGAGACTTAAATAGCTTAAAACATTGTCCCCTTGTCCTGCTTTCTAAACAAAAATTTAGCCCATCAACATCATTCATTTTGATAAATTTAAACAATTGAATCATGTCCCCTCTGACTCTCCTTTGCTCAAGGCTGTACATCTTAAGCATTCTAAGCCTTGAACCATAATCTAAATCTGTAAGTCCATTTACTATCCTTGAAGCCCGCCTTTGAACCCTTTCCAGTAAATTAATATCTTTCTTAAGATGTGGAGACCAAAACTGAATAGCATACTCCAAATGAGGTCTCACCAAATTTCTATACAGTGGCAGAAGAACCTTTTTAGATTTGTTTAAAATAGATTTATTGATAAACCCCAGCATCCTGTTGGCTTTGTTACTTGCTACACTGCACTGCTGACTAAATTTGAAGTCCTGATTAATTAAAACTCCCAGATCGACTACACTTTCTGCCCGACTTACAGCTGAGCCCTGTAGATAATAGCTTGTACCTTTGTTTCCATGACCTAAATGTAGAACTTGACATTTCCCAACATTTACTGCCATACCCCACTTATCTGCCCACTTAGTAATGTGATCCAAATCCTCTTGCAGCTGATTTACTTGTTCCTCATTATCTACAATCCCCATAAGTTTGACGTCATCAGCAAAACAATTCATGTTTCCCGAAATATTCTCTTGAATATCATTCATAAAAATGATAAACAAAAGGGGCCCTAAAACTGATCCCTGAGGAACCCCACTCAGAACCTCACTCCAATTCAAAAAATTTCCCCTTACAACTACTCTTTGTTTCCTTCCAGTCAACCCATTTCCAACCCAAGTTAAAAATTTACCTCCCATTCCTATATCAGCTAACTTACTGAGAAGAGCAACGTGCGGCACCTTATCGAAAGCTTTTGAAAATCAATTAGACAACATCCACACACTTTTTGTTATCCAAAGCCTTAGTAACCTTATCATAGAAATGTAACAAATTAGTAGCACAGGATTTGCCTTTCCTGAAACCATACTGCATACTAATCAACAAACTATTAGTCTCTAAGAAGTTCATAATTTTGACTTTGATTAAAGTTTCAAAAATTTTACAAACCACTGAAGTCAAACTCACAGGCCTATAGTTTCCTGCATTACCCTTAGACCCTTTCTTGAAGAGCGGCGTAATGTTAGCCATATATAAAGGTAATTATAAATTCCAATTTCAATGTTTAAAAAGGAAGATAAGTTTTTGAGCTTTGTGAGTTCTTAAACTATTTTAAAGAATAGAGTACAGTAAAACCTGCTATTTCTCAAGTTTCTTGAGAAGTGAAGAGAAATCAAGATACAGTGTAGCGTCAATAATCCGGATTCATGGCCGATCAATGTATTAAAGACTTGACTGCAAAAAAGCGAACAAGTACTGCAGTACAGAAATCAATTTAAGACTTTTTTAAACGTCCTGATGATGTATAGAGTGTGTAATATTCTTTAACTTCATACTGTATGGTTTTGTTTTATTTTTTACTGTTCTGTACCTGAACTCTCCTTCACATTTTGTGTTTGTATTCAGTGTTGTTTTAGTTTCATTAAAGTACAGTACCTAGTAATACACGGCAGCTTTAACTGTATTTTGCTACTGTAATTGCGAACATACAGATGTAAGTAAATTTGCGAAGTTTCAGTTAAGTTTCTCTAGTTTTAAAGCAGAAAAATAGCATATTTTCAAAAATCCAGATTTTTCGATAAGCTGGATAGGCCCGGTCCCAATTAATCCGGATTATCGATGCTCGACTGTACTGAGTTTTTGAATTATCAAGGTTTTGAAACAATTAATTTAATAATTTGTACAATTACACACACATTCATTATATATGCACTATGCAGCCACTTATTCCAAAAATGTTTTGGTGTTTAATTGGTTAATTTTTCCCTCCAGAAAATTTGTCTTTATCTGATGACAGCAGCGATAGTTCTGAAGATGAAGATGAGAGGCCCGAACAAGAATATGAAATTGCAGAACAAAAGCCTCAAGAAATTAACTATGTTACTGAAGTAGGAGATTCCCCTATTGGCCTATGGGAATCTCATACAAAGGTTAACTTTGTTTGGTTCTCATTACTCTTTTAAAAAATCTTGAAGCAATTCTCCTGTTTTTGTTATAACTTATGATTTATACTTTTTTTTAAATTTGCATGATCTTGTATGTTACTTCTCTAGTCTGTTTTCTGTACCACACTAGATCTTCCTCATTTCTTTATCAAATTCCATGATTTACGCCTCATTTTAATGCTAATTGTGCCAACCACTGACAAAAAATAAACCCACGGTCTAATTTTTTTTTTTTTCTGTTTATCCATGACACATTACTTTAACAAATACCTCCCAAAAATTAACACATTGGCATAGTTGCAGGGGTGATTGTGTTTCGGTATTTTACCGGAATTCCGGTATTTTCATGATCGATTCTGGTATTTTCATGTTCGAAAATACCGGAAATAAAATATTTTGAATTGTGCATATTCCAAATTCCGGTATTTTTTTGCTTTTTCGAATTTTCGGTGATTATACCGATAACTATTAATAATATTCATCGAACAGAAATATTAAGATGCCATTCTAATTGTTTTTTTAACTTTAATAAAGTATTCTATTTGCCTCTTTTTTGATTTAGATGCCTTCATTTTGAAAAATGCAATTGATTTGCATCCGATATAAGAATCGAATTCTTCTCATTTTTGATGCTTATTAACTTTAATTATGAGACAAATAAATGAAATATATCTTATTTTTTTAAAAAATCAAATTCCAAATTTTCGAGCGAAATTCTGTGTCCTTCATAAAAATTAAAATGTCAAAAAGTTAAGATTTGAAGCTCTGATTTAATTTTCTTTTTGCTTCAATTATATGAACAGTAAAAGTAATATGTTTATCGTAGAGCTTTTGTTTGTAAATCTGTAGCAAGTTAATTTGAATTCTTTTATATGCCATTTTCATACTTTTAACTCCCCCCCTCCCCCCCCCCCACACACACATGCACCTATTTTCTCTTTAAAACTTTCAGGTATTTTTTCACAAACTCACAATCACCCCTGATAGTTGGTTGAGCATCCTACTTTAGGATATGAGTTCAAATCTAGGCCGAAATATATTTGAGTGTTTTATCTTTCGCAGAATTCTAATCCAACTTTCAGCATATATATATTTATGATTTCTCAAAGGTTTTTGAGTACACCATATTTTGGTAATATTTCATCTAGCTTCAAAAAAAAGAAATTGTTCCAAAGATTTTTCGTTGCCATCAGCAAAAAATAATCAAGCAACTCACAATTTTGCTGTTAGTCAAAAAATTACCTAAAAACTGGTTTTTGCGTTTATCCTGTCAAGTGTGAAAGCTTTGTACGGATCAGCTGGTGTACTTTACATTTTGTGTTTGTAAATATATTTTAAAGCTTTTCTCTGAATTTTCTATTGACACAAAATCTGGAGATTGAAGTAGAGCGTAACCATATTAAAAAATGGTAATACTATGTATGTTATCAAAGTACTAAGTTATTGAAATACTGCTATTCAATATGTAAGTTTTTTAAGTACTGAAGGAGCATCGTTTCCTGTTAAAAAATCAGATGTTGTTGCACTTGCTTTGAAATTAACATCTCTTCCTAAATCAGGTCTGTTGTCATTCTTTCTAAATTGTATTATTAAAATTTTCATACGAGTTCACATAACTAGTGGAATTTGTAGCTGAAAAGATTAGAGCTATGGTTCAGACAAAAGGTGTCACAGCAAAGTACTGATTTTTTTTCGAGCTTTATTTTTCTTAAAATGTTCTACATTTTTGAGTCTATGTAAACCATCATCATTATAAAATATTAAATTGTTCATGTAAAATTATAATTTGAATTACGCTATGAACAGTTTAAAGCCTAAAGAAAGTTAAACATTCATTTAAATTCCTACTTTGTATTTATTTTTCATTTGATTAAACTTTTTCCCCAAAAGCAGATATTTTTCTTTTTCAATTTGAGCTGTGTGTGTATATTGGATGTTTTCTATTTATTAAATCGCTTTCAAACATGATTTATATCTTTATTGCAACAAAATTGACAATATGAATGCATGTCACTTAACATACATGTAATATTTTTATGTAATGTGTATTTGTGCATTTAAACGATAAATGTAATCTTGTTTGTGATGCTAAAATTTTTATTTAGGGTATAGGTTCAAAGCTCATGGCGAAAATGGGATATGTGTGGGGGTAAGAAAATTATTAAATTTCTTAATACTTATCCTTTTCTTAAAGTAAGTGTTTAATTAAATCAATTGTGCCCAACCTACCGCCCGGGAGCCATATGTGTGAAGCTCAGCCCTGTGACCGATTTTGTTTGATATTGCAAATCTGAAACACATTCGGGAATATTTCAAAACAACTGAAAAACCTTCAATTATTGTTCATATAATTGCATAACCGCTCTATTCAATATGGTGAGTCCCAGCCAATCAAATCACTTAATCACTGCTGAACTATTATTCCCTTCTAATATTTAGGTTTTCGAGATACAGGTAATTTGTTATAATGTTTACAAATTTTGTTAGATTTGTACCTAATAACATATTTTACTGAAACCGAACCAAATGCAATTCTAACCAATTAGCTGAAAATTGAATATTCTGTAAACCTTTTAACTGTATTTGTTTGTTGATTTTGTCTTTTGTGAAATGAAAATGCATTTCTATTTCAAATGCTAAATATACATTAACTATAATAAGTAATTTTTTATAATTAAAATAAAATAAATCATTTTAAAAACAAAAACTGTCAATGATGTAAACTGAAAATGCAGGATGCCCTCTGTTCCTGCACCATAATTTACCATCATGAAACTTCTATTACAATTAATTACTTCATTTTCACACAATATTTAATATTTATAATATTATAAAATTTCGGAAGTTAAAAAAACTGCAAAATTTAATGTCCAAATATTTTTTACATATTATTAATTACCTTCATTATGTGATGTAATACTAATTATTTTTAGCCTCATGTTTTTTATGAAAAAAATAGCTGTTGGTCGACTTATAATATTCAATGTTCATGAATATATTAAGTTTTTTTATTGGTTACTGTTCCATATTTAAATGAGGTAATTGTAGTAAGGATAATTCAATATATCATAAGATTTAAGAGATAATGAAAAGCAACAAATCTGAGTTTTTTCACTTACATAAAAATTACTTTGAATGTGATAATACTAAAAACAAGTTAATTTTGTACTATGGTACCATAAAATATGTTCTTACTTACTAATTGTCGAATGTTTAAGGTTGTTTTGCCAAATTGGTAGTATACCAAATACCAACCAAATATTTGGTGTAACTATATACTATAATTTGTTTCAATTCATCAATAGAGACTTAGCCTTAATCTTAATTTTGAGTTTCCGAAAAGCACCTGTGGTTTAAACTGTTTTTCGACTACAGTAAAACCTCTCCAAGCAGCCACTTCGTTAAGTGAAATTTCAGCAACTCAGGAGAGGTAAGCGCTTTAAAGGGTTTTCATTACAATTGCGAGATTATTTCCAATATAAGTATAAGTCTAACACATATGTTTTTACTTAAAATTTAGCTTGATACTTTTCTAAATGGAAAGTAGTATTCTATTACATTGACCTTGCATAATCTTGTATCAGGGCTGCTATGCTCTCAGTCAGCACTGTAATTATGAAACAACTCCTCTGCTATTTCATGCTGGAAGGATTCAGAATTTTTTGGATTCAAGAATTGTTCGAATTACGTCTGTATCAACTTTCTCCCCCATTTACCATTCTCTAATTGGTATAGAAGTTTCATTGAGTTGCTTGAGATTTATAAAAACTCTTCGAGATCCTTGGTATTTATATCACTGATCAACAAATGAGCAAACGTGAAACAAATTTTTACTCCAAAATAATCGCAGTCCATTAACAGCTAATAAGATCTCCCCTAAACTGAACTCGAGCCAAAAGGTAGATTAGAAATAGGAAACTAACACATTTTTGAAAAATTGAAATGTTAACCCACAACGGCTGTTCATAGAAGTCGGGTGGCCGCTTTGAGGAGGAATATCTACATCAGGTCTATGGGGCAAAAAATCTGTGCCATAAAAAGTTGGCCGTTAAGAGGGGTGGCCGCTCGTAAGAGAATTGAGTTGTTAGGCAATAAAAAAAGTATTCATGAAACACAATAGCAATATAAAATTATGTTGGAAAGAATATAAGCAACAAATGCAGCTCGCTCTACAGAGCAAAAACTCCAAAAAGCAGGGTTGGCTTTTTCCCGTCCAAAACCTGTTTTTCCCATCCCACCGGGAAAAACTGGTAAATACCAGGAGAAACTGGTAAGTACCGGGAAAAACTGGTAAATACTAGGAAATGACAACATGTAAGCAATATTCTGGATTTCTCTGTCTGATGTGTAAAATTAAAGTTAGAAATATATAGTTATTATACAAATTTTCATTACGTTTAAAATTATTCTGCGTAAAAAAGACATAACAAAATAAGAATTATTGCAAAAAGCATAAAATTTGCTCATAAAGTTGTTTTATACTGATTAATTTCCATAATTTTTGGAACACAATAAAATACAATTATTAAACTTAAAAATATCAGTGTCATCAAGAGAAGCAATAAATAATTTGTATTCAAATTTAAATAAAAATTTTATTACTTTTTAAGTTAACCTTTTAAACACTTTTTTTTTTACAATTTTGGTTTGGTGTAAGGTGTAATATTTACAAAATGCAAAGAGCTCATTCCACATTTCAGCAAAATGAAATCAAGCTTTGATAAAGGAATGACCCCTGTCCATTTTTGGCACACTTGATGAATCCGAAATATAAAGGTGAAAAGTTATCACAAGATCAGGTTGAATCTACTCGTGAATATTTGCAAGCTTTAAATCCAAAGTACAATTTACACAATACAATTCAAGTCGAAAGAAGTCCCTTTTCCTAAGACATTTTTCAATGAAGAGATTACAAACACTATTTCAAGTGTACTTTGGTGAAGGAATTTACGTAAAACCTGAATAGATTTCTCCAATTAGTGGAACATCTTCAGGGATGTCCTGCATCATCAGCATCTCTGGAGCGTATTTTTTCTAATTTTTCTTTCATCCAAAACAAGATTAGAAATAGACTGGGTTTACAAAAAGCCTGTAAATTAGTATTTTGTTACATGATGCTAAAATCCGATATGGAAGGGGAAGATGAAGAACACGAATATGATTGGTAAATGTTTGGGACTCTGTGTGGTATGTAAATACTCAAATAAATGTGCTCTATTGTTCGATTTTGTAGATCTTCCTTTTTTTAAAAAAAATCTTTCAAGCTATTTACTTAGAACTCAATTTTGACATTTTTAAAGATTGTTTTGAATTTATGTTTTAAATAATCAGTTTTTCCCATATGGGAAAAACATAGTATTTCCCAGGACGGTAAATACCGGTTTTTACCATGGTATTTACCAGGGGTGGGAAAAACTTTGCCAACCCTGCCAAAAAGCCCTTTTGCCTTTGCTGAAAATCTAATAACAACAATATTAATAAAGCTTAAAGTCTCCCAATAACTTGATTAATGATATTTGCAAATGCTCAGCTTTATTGGCATTGTTATCATTTCTTTTTTATATGTGTTTGAAAATACAAATATTTAATTAGACTTATGTATGGTAAATTTGTTTTTAGACAAGGACTTGGGAAAAACTCTGATGGGAGAATAGAACCAATAGAAGCTGTTGTACTTCCAAAAGGTATTGAATAATGAAATTTTTATCAAGTGGTAGTTTTTTTAATTGAGCAGAATCCTTTATTTTTATAAATGCTGTTTAGAAAATGGTGGACAGGACCTTTTCCCCCCTTGTGTTATGGTTAATTTTTTGTAAATGCAGCGCTACAGGTAGAGCCAGGTAGTTGCATCAGCCACTTTAATGAATCAAATCCTCAAACCTGAACGAGATCCTGCTTTAACACTTTAAAAATGACAGATGTATGAATCAAACACTGCTTAGATGCATCGAGCGTAAGAGGCTAACCATTTGCCACAAACACGTAGTGCATTAGCATACTCTTTTTTTTTTTTTTTTTTTGCCTTCTTTTAGTAAAATTATTTTTTTTCTATAAAGAGTGAAAAGGAAGGAATTGCTGTACTCATTTAATGACAGTTTTCTTGGGGAACGTTAAAAAAAAAGCAGTAGGACGGAGCAAGACATGGTGTTGATGTTACATTTACGCTTTAGTCATTGACCAGTAGCATCAACATTGGAGCAATACCACGCAAATTCTGAGGACTCTAGGAAGCTTTATGACATTTAAAAAAAAAGCCGTCTGAGTTGATTGCTACCTATTTTTAGCGATCAACAGCAGATACCTTTTTCGACGTAGATAAGTTAAAATTTGAATTTAAAGCTTGCTCTTTCGTTCTGTTTTTGCATTATATCGAGCATATGTACTCTTTAAAGATAGTACCATAGAACAAGAAGCTTGATGTCATGGACTAGTGTATCCACGTGCGACTTATATATGGATCTACTGTTCTAATGATATGCTCTGCTGTCTCCCCTCGAGACTTGGATTACAATAATATATATAGCAGCCGCCGCCTCTCAGCCTCTCACAACCACTACAGGGCCACCCGGCGCGCTGCCCGTAAAGTAAGTTTCCCTATTTTTTTTCGCAATGAATCGATTTTTTATTCACATCAAGTAGTACATCATTAAAAAGCTTGGACTTTTATCTATTTTTCTACGTAGTCCCCTTTTACTTCGATGCACTTTTTCATGCGCGTAGCCATCTTTTTTATTCCTTCGTCGTAGAAGTTTCCCGCCGCACTGCGAAGGTAATTCAGGCTCTTCTCCGGTTGCAAAATTCGTACCTCCGAGATGTTTTTTCAAACCAGGGAAGAGATGATAATCGCTTGGGGCCAGATCCGGGCTGTAGGGAGGGTGAAGGACTGTCTTCCACCTGAAATCCTTAATGAGCGAGGTGGTTTTGCCGGCTGTATGCGGACGAGCATTATCTTGATGAAAACGGACACCGCTAGACAGCATGCCCCTTCTCTTGTTCTGTATGGCTCTTCTAAGGTTTTTCAGAGTTTCGCAGTAGCGGTCAGCATTTATTGTTGTACCAGTGGGCATAAATTCACACAGCAATAGACCTTTTCTGTCCCAAAACACCGTTGCCATGATTTTGCCGGCAGACAGCGTTTGTTTAAACTTCCGCATTGATGGCGAATGCGGATGTTTCCACTGCTTTGACTGTTCCTTGGTTTCCGGTGTCGCATAGTGAACCCAGGTTTCGTCCCCAGTGACTATGGAGTCCAAAAATTCTTCACCGCCGGCTTCGTAGTCCGCGATAAATTTGGTAGCCGCTTCAACACGTTGTTTTTTGTTGTCCTCTGTGAGCATTTTGGGCACCCACCTGGCACAAACCTTCGAATATCCTAAATGTTCCGTTAAAATCTTGTCGATAGATGTTTTGCTGACATCTGGAATCATCGCACTAAGATCTCGAACCGTCATTCTGCGATCTGCCAGCATTGCCGCTTCCACCCTCCCAATTGTTCCATCGCTAGACGATGGGCGTCCGGATCGCTGTTCGTCGTGGACGTCTGTTCGCCCTTCTTTAAACTCTTGGATCCATTTCCGCACCATTTGCACACTTATGCATCCTTCTCCATAGACTTCTGTAAGTTGGGTATGGATTTCTGTCGCCGAATTTCCTTTGGTACACAAAAAACGAATCACTGATCTCACTTCGCATTTGGCGGGCGAAGGAACCGGAAGCTCCATTCTTAATGGCTGCCAAAACCAAACTTACGGTCACAGTGAGTTCAACTGGGAGGGAATGTGGAGGAGAGGAACCAAGCTATGCAGTAGGGTTGCCAGATTGCGCGTAACAGCGATTCACATGCTTGTGGAAATTAGGGAAGCTTATTTTACGGACAACCCTCGTATATGTAGAATTCCACATTTAAAAACAGCTTTACACTTTAATTTTATTGGATCATCCACTTAATTGAATCAAAATTGTCGAAAACAAACTTGATTCAAAAAAGCAGCAGTCAATGTCATATACATTGCCATAGAATATAGGATTTTTCGCTTGTATCATTTGTTTGCTATTTTCCCTTGAAATTTTGAAATTATTCAAGTGCACTAGCAAAGACTGCTTTGTTGTATTTATATTTGCACTTTTTATAAATTTTCTTTATGTATTTTGTAGTTTATAATTTAACGGCTCCCGCGCCCCACAAGAAAATTACTTTTCCAACTTTTTCCCTGGCGGCATGTAAATTTGAACTTTTTTTATTAATGAAAGTTTGTATTTTGCTATAATGCCTTATAAAAACTCTTCAAATAGTGACAATGGACACATAAAACTGAGTTAGGAATTGTCTCTCCCCCCCACCCCACCCCCATTTTTTAAGCTGTGTCAACATTCAAGAGTTTATTATCTTGAAAAAAACCTATTTTTAAAATTTATTTTTCAGGAAAAATTATATGTTTTGCAAGCTGTATTTTCCATTGAAACTTAATTTTGTGACTTTAATTATTCATATCATTTTTCAGGAAAATCCCTCGACAAATGTGCTGAAATTAGAGAGTTTACTGGAACTGTTATCGTTGAAGATCAATTCAAGGCTGAACAAGTAAAACAAGAGCAGAGAATAAAGAAATGTGAAAAAGATCAAGATCAAGGAGCTACTGTATTTGACTTTTTGAATAAAAACATATCAACATCTTATAGTAAGTAAAATGTTCTTAAATATAGTAAACAGGAGTTATAATTATTTACAATTGGTTCCCATTCGAAAATGCTGAACACAAATTACTGCTAAGATGAAATACATTTTTGGTTCTTGTTCTGTTGTTTATTGTTTTTTTTTTTTTTTTTTTTTTTTGAATGAGACATAATGAATTTAAATGTCTCTGAGTTCAATTGATCTGATTTGACTGTTTTTTAAATATCTGCTTTCATTGCTGTATTTTAAGGGGTTAGGATCTAAACTCTTCAAAAAAAAATTTAAACTAATCAAAAATATATGCTCTTTGTTTTTATTTATTTACTTAATTTGTTGGAAAAAAAAAACTGAATTTATTTTTTTTTCTACTTCATTTCAAGCATGAAAACATTATTATTAACAAAGTATTCCAACTTTGCTTTATCTCCAGTATTATAATGGATATAAATGTAGGTATGACAGGTTAAAAATATTTAAAATGTTTTTGTCTAGCTTTTTAAAAGTCTTACTCTTTGGAAACTTATAAATCAAGTTATTGTTTTAAATATTATGTTTTTTCTTTTATTTACCTTTTTTTTAAGTGATTCTGGGAAGTGTTGTGGAGATTTCTTTCATTGCTGATGTTCTTAGATTCGACTTACATTGGCCTGCAATTGCTGCAGTACAATGGTAAAGGGTTGTCCAATCATAGGGATTTAGTGATTTGGAATTTTCAACAATTGACTAATTCTGTAGATTTGTTACAAAAGTCTGAATTTTTTAATTAACAGTTGATTAATTTCCTGCAAATGACACTTATTATGCTCAAAACTCGAGATTTTGTCAGGAAAAAGTTTGACGTAATTGAAGTTAAAAACCGAGGTAAATAAAGCACAAATTAGGTAGAAAATTCTCTCACAACTTTCATGTTGTGTGCTGAGCTTTTTGCACGAATGAAGTGGCTCCATTTTAGCCTTGAAATAGCTGTTTGCTATACTTTCTACCAAATTTGTGCTTTATTTACGTTGGTTTTTAACTACTTTTATATTTTAGCACAAAGCTTATTTGATCATTTTCCATTAAAAAGATTGATGCCTTTGCAAAATTATGCTAGAAATCTGCACAGATTTCGTAGATTTCTGCAAAATTTCTTCTTTAATTTAACCCTTTGCTTTCGAAATCTTCCTGAAGCCAAGAACAATGTCTCCTCAAATGACATAACAGCATACATGAGCTTAAAGATACCTGCAGAATTACTCAATAATTAAAACTTCCAAATTGCTAGAACCATATGGTTTGATCCTTTTGCTTAGACTACCTTATACCGTCTTGCTTGTAATATTTTTATCAACCTATTTATCTAAAAATTGAGGAAACTGTCTGAGGGTAGATAAACCTAAATGGAAACTTGTACTATTAGTGTTGCCGTGTTTGTATCACTTAACTAGTTGAGGCACAGAACAAAATAACTGCATTAAGGCAGGTTGACAGGAGGTGGATTCTGTTGAAGCCACTATGCCTCAAGGAGTCAGCTAAAAAGAATATAGTAATAAATTTTTGCATTTAACTTTTGTAGCAAAATTGCATATTTTGTTTTTATTTTGATAGATTCTGAAGGAATATCTAGAAAAAGGCCTATATCCGAAACCTCTGTTGCTGGAAATAAGAATTCAGACTTGAATTTTAATGTATGTTAAATGTGAATTAGATTTATTATGCAAAATTCCATGTTTTGACTGCATATCAGTTTGTAAATTTTACTATTCTATGCATATGCTTCTTCCAACCACAAAATCTTATAAATGACATTAGTTAATTTTCAAAAAAAAAAAAAAGCTTAAAACTAAAATAGCCTAAATTATTTGGAAAAATAACAAAAAAAAGAAAAGTTATTACTACTTTTCCTTACAATTAAAGACTTTTGTGGGGCAGTTAATTTTACTGCAGAAAAATGATGTTCAGTTTTAGTTAAGCAAATGATGCAGCATTTGCTCGGTAATACTGAATAGCTTGTTACATTATCTAGAGACTGCAGTTTCATTTATTTTGGATTCATCACTCTAGGATTGACTGATTTCTATTATATTCAGCATTAAATCTTTGATCTTTATCTCCAATTCTTAACTAGTCCAGCCAAAGAGCATAAACTAAGGCAAAACTGCTACCTTTGATGCTGTAACAAGCTATTTGAGAATTGCTTGCAATTCTGCCTAGCTCTGGTTATGGGGCAGTTATATCTTTAATGCAGCATGTGCTTTTTTACTCAAAATGTTTAAGTTTAACCTAAGGCTTTTGTATTATTTTTCCAAATAAGTCATTTGTATAATATTTTCCTCATGAATAAGAAATGCAGTACTGCATACGATAAATCTACTTTGTTCAGTTGTTTTTAAAGTTTGTCTATATTGGGTCTTTTTTTTTCCCTCTGCTTCTACCCTTGATGAATTGACAAAAACCATACTTCAGTTCCGTACAGTTAATCAAAAGCTTATGTAGAATTGATGTATAATTGGTGTAATAATGCAATAACATACCTTTAAGTTCTATCAAGATCCACCTTTTAGTTTGAGAAACTATTTTTGTAAAGTGGGGGATTCCAGAGTTTATGTACGAATTATTGTAGAAGAGCAGAAGTACTATTACTCTTCAGCACTTTGTTTCATTAGATTTACTTTAATTAGATGCTGTCTAACAAAAGCAGATACAGAAATGGTTTTTGAAAGGGGTCCAGAAAAAGAAAAAGTGCCCCTTCCCCCTCTAAACCTCATAAAAAAATATTTAAACAAAATTCTACTGAAGTTCCTTTAAAATGTTTTTTTTTAAACCTTAAGCCAATGGATCTACTTTTAAGTACAGAAATATTGCTGACTAATTTATTTTGAATGTGGCAAAAAAATATCATTTTCAACATTTTAAAACAATCAACTACTAAACCTCATGTCTAATTATTCAATAATATTCAATCAAATTGGTATAATAATGAATAGCATTACTTTGAAACATTGTCAAAATGATTAAAACAAGAGGTTATCAGAACCAAATAAAAACTTTTTTCTATCACAGAAGAATTAATGAAGGAATCGTGATACTATGTACCCTTGATGGGTGTGCTGTTGTTAGAGAAATAGTTTTAAAGTTTTAAGTTATGTTATGAAGAAATGAAAAAATAGTTAAAGGTATAGTAAAATTATGTATGTTAACCCCTTTGTGACCTCCCCAAACACACAAAAAATATCTGCTACTGCCATTTAAGAATGTAAAGCCTCCAAATTTTTATCCATCTGAGTATTAAAAGATCATTTTATGAAAATTTGTTTATTTGGACAATTTTTTTTCATGACTTTCTTTTTTTTAATCAGCATTTTAGTGTTTACTCATATCTACTTGTTTCTAGATTTTATTACTTCACATTTATTACAGTTGAACCTTGTTAATTCAAACAAGCTTAAAATGAATTACTGCTCAGGTGAATTACATTCCTGATTACCTTCCCTTTTTTTTTTTTTGTCAAACCTTGGATAAGACGACTTGGTTTTAATTGTCTCTTAAGATTCATTTTAACAAGGTCCAACTCTATTGTTTTAATACTATTGGTTTTCATGTACTTCATGTTCTAATAATATTAATTATTTGTAAGCTAACACCATATAAGTTTTCCTAATCTCAGACTTCTAGAATGTGTGTTTTTTAACCGCTTCCCTTACATATTTTTTTGAAAAAGATTGCAAAAAAATAATCTTTTTTTTTTATTTGATTTTAAAAAACAAAGAAATGAAACAAACAAAATATGTAGGTTTTAAGTTGAATTTTTAATATTTTATAGGTGTAAAAGCATTTAGCTTCACCCGAGTTTTCTCAGGATAATAATTACCTGCAACTTATACAAGCCCGAGATAACTCGGGATAATCAGGCAAGCGGTTAAAGCAAATGTATGTTCATAGAATTAGTCTAACATACAGCAGACTTAAAAAACACATATTGAGTTCAGTGAAACATCTTTAAATTAAAACTGTAACATACTTTAACAGCAAAACTTTAATGTGGTTTTTCCAATCAAAGAATTAATTTTATGTATTTGTTATCCAGGTATATGCTGTTGGTGAACAAATCAAGAAAATGAAGAAAGACATTTTTCACTTACAGACATTTCTTAAAAGGAATGGCAATAGGTTAGACATTATACTTTTAGTAAAAGTTTCTTAAAGGAAAAAGTAATTGCCCTTTATCGCTATAGCACTTAATTTATCTTACTTCTGTCAGCTTCTATCTGAAAAGTTAAAAGAACTAGCTATTACAAAGCATCTTTCAGAATTTAGCGTACTAAATCAAATTCCATAGCATTAACTCTTCCATATAAAAGCAAAGATTAAAATAGCTTAGTTTTTAGAATGTGACTTATTTTTTTTATTTCACTTAATTCTTCCTCTACAAAATTGTGAGAAAAATAAATATTAAAATAACAGAAAATGGTTTAATGAGAATTATAGAATAGGATATTGAGACTAAAAACATAAATATTTTTTTCTTAATTTAGTGATCCTGAACACCATTCAGAGTTTGAACTTCAAAAAAAACAAATGAATTTAACAATTGCATTTTGTAATCTATGCTAAGCATTACTATTAGAGGATGCATATGCATAGCCCCCCGCCTATTTAAAAAAGTGCTCCTATTTTACAATGTTAGTTACATCAGTTGAGTTGCAAGCTCTGAGAATTCAAGCAAGAAGCAGGGCAACCTGTCACGTTATTTTTCTCAAATTTTACAACTGGTTTTGTTTTTACTAGAACCATCGATGAAGCTGCAAACTTCATTCTAATCTAATCATGTTTAATTAATTTGTGTAAATCATAATAGTTTGAAAGATATTTAACCATTTATAATATTTGTTAATAGGAATCAAGCTGCTTGTGAGCAAATAAGAAGAAAAATGGTAGTAAAGAATAAAGAGTTACAGGCACTGGAAGCCAAGGAACAAAATATTAGCAGCCAGATTAATCGAGAAAAGGATAAAAAGAACATTATAAAATTTTGATATTTTATATATTCGTAATTATTTATTGTATAAAGTATCTTGTTTGTACATACGTCTCTCATGCTTTCATCTTGTAAATATTTCACTCTCATCAAATAAACTATCATTGTTAATAAATTTTCAGTGAATTTCTTGTGCTTAAAATGAAATGAAACACAAATTTAAGGTCAGTAAAAACATTTTTTTCTTTAAAAGAAAATTTTTGTTAAAAAGAGTAAAAAACTGCCCAAGAATTGAACCGGTTGTGTTAGAAAAGGCGAAAGTCCTCGTAATGAAACTTTTCAGGATTCAATAAAAATGTTTATTTCATTCATGAACTAAATTCTACAATTATTTTTATGATTAATCTAGCCCTAAGTATGATCATTCTCATCTTAAATTATGTTTCATTTCGCTACTAAAATTTACTTTAATTTTTTTTATTTATTTATGTCTTCAATAACAAAATTCTAAATCTCTATCTGAAATTTTCTCGTGACTCCTAAAACTTTTCATGCTTAGTCAGTCTTTCTCTCTCTCTATATATATTTTTTTGCCAGTCTATTTTTATACTATTTTTTAAGAAATTGTTCCGAAGAATAATCGATATCTCTCCATAAATTATTCTTCGCAACTAATTGATGGATGTCATATGATTTTGGTTTTTATTATCACATTTTTTTGTCTTTTTGAAAATTAGTAATAGATAAAATATAATAGTAGCAATTATAAAAAAGTAAATAAAATTTTTGAATCGTTAGTTGCACATTTGTGTTTTTTTTTTTTTTTTTTTTTTTTTGCCTAGATCTTGGAAATCTACTAACCCAATCTTCAGTTAACAAAAAATCTCATTTGGCTCTGCCCTACTGGGATATAAAGCAAAATGCTGTTTAAAAACCACTGGAATACATGTTTCTTCTTTTTTTAGCACTGTATGGATCATTTCTTTCAATTTCATAAAATAAAAAATATTTAGAGCAGTTTTTATTTAATCTATGTTGTGAATTACACTGCTCTGCAACTTTTAAAGTACTCAAATCTCTGGCATTTTCTTGGCTGTATACAAGATTAAATAAGATACAGTAAAGTTAGCTGCTTTAATATTATTTCAACTAAGAACTCTTCCTCTTGCATAATACTTGTTGAAAATTCCCAAATCCATCAGAATTTTCTTCTGTGTAGTATCCATAGTCTTTTCTTGAATTTCAGGTACCTGTAAAATAAATTGTGGTATCATTCACTTATTCAAAACATATTTTAACGAACCAAAAATTATAATGATACTAAAATTGCATTTATGGCTATTTTAGTAAAATGAAATGAATTGCACTGAAAATTCAAAATTAACTTGGTATTATTGCCCTACTTTTCCCCTTTCAGTCTTACCTTTTGAAATACAGTCGACGCTCGTTAGAACGACCACTCGTTATACAGACCATCCTAATATAACGACCGGCTAGGAAACCCCGAACTGTATCCCAATATACTCTATGTTCGACCTCTTATAGTGACTACTCGTTATAAAGACTGTTTTCTGTGGCACGGAGACGGTCGCTATATCGAGCGTCAACTGTAGTTGGGGAATTCAAGTCGGCAAAATGACGGGAACTAGGGGAAAATGGACAGAAGGAAAAGTTGTGTAGGAAAGTTTTTGTGCCATCAATACTTCTATTGGTACTTCTCGATTTTAATTGGGATATTCATTGTGTGTTTGTTTTTATTTGTATTAATATAAATAACAGATAATTTGATAAATTTTGTATCATTTTTTTTTTGTTAATTCATCAACTACAAAAGGATGTTTAGGGACTTTTCCAAAGGTCTGCAAACTTAGCTTAGAAACGACTGCAAAACACTCTCTAGTTACGTTTTCTAACAGCAACCGGAAAACGTCTGAAATAAAATTACCACTTAGGACATTTGCCGGATAGAGAAGAAATAGGCGGGATACACGTTAGTATGAATAGCTTTCATTATACGGCCTATTTCTTCTATCATTTTTTAAATTTAAACTTTATTGCATGTTTTAGAATTTTAATCAGCATATAAAGATACTAGCCGGGTGCCCGGGTTTCTGCCGGGTAATGTGTTTTAGTGAAACTCATTCATAATTTTTTCAGCATTAAAGTGCACATCTATATACATAAATGGCTACTTCTGTAAACAATGGTTATTTTTTCTGTCTGGATAAGCTAAAAAAAACTGGATTATGCACCCTTAATACAAATGCAAGTTACAAATAATGTTTAGGTAAATAGAAAATGTTATAAGCTTGGTGTATTTTTTAAAATAAATATATGTGTGCAGTATCAATCATTCTGGAGATTTCCAAATATGGAACTACTTTGATCTCCCCACCAACCAAATCGGATATTTGGCAACTTTTTTTTTTCTCACCAAAAAAAATACCCGTTTTTGTTGTTGCCACAACACTTTAAAAAAAAAAAAAAAGCTCAAAAAATGGTACAAAATGCAAGAAAATACTAAATTTGGCAACAGCGAAAACCTAAAAGCTGAAAAAACCTTAATTGGCAACACCAAAATAAAAGAAACAGCAACCCTAAAAAGTCCGTAGGACGTGCCAGATTTGGCGCGTAATTTTTGGGGGGGTATATCAAAGTTATACCCCAAATATTGCACGTTAAATTTGTCCCATTATTAGTTTCTGTCCTTGTGACATCAATGGTGAAAACTCGGTAAAAAGATCTTATGCATACCTAATTTAGAAAAAAATTTGACTATAAACACTTTCTATTTTCTAACTGTTGCCAAAATCAATTATCTTTTTATTTAGTCTCGTTAGCGATTATTGGCACAGATGAACCTAAAAATCCTAAGAAATCAATAAATTTCATACTTACTCCAGAGAAGCCTTGGTTCACATTTTCATTATGATCATCATTAATATTGTTGTTACCAGGCAATAAATTTTTGCAACAATGGACTGAAAAGTTAATCATTTAATGGGGAAACTATATGAAATTTACTATTTTCCATAATAACTTTTTTAAACTAAACTTTTTAGAAATAAATTATAGCTTATCCTGCTCCCTGTTACTGCAGCTATCTACGGTGAAAAAATGGTTAAAATCGGTTCAGTAGTTTTGAAGTTTACCCCGGACATACGCATACAAAAGTAGTCTTTTATGTATGTAGATAATTAGATCAACTGAAATTTTTGACTGCTGTCATCTCCAAATCATATATTTATTTTATTTCATACTTTTTTGTGCAAATCAACTCGCAGAAATAATCTAGTTTTAAAAATGATTTTTCATGTATTTTTTAAATACATTAGTTGGTCTTATCTCTGCATAAAATGCCCCTAACATATTGCTCAATCTTAAATATTTATGAGGAATACTTTTTCTCGTGTGGGATAAGGAATCAGGGAAAAAATATTTTGTATTCAAGCACTTGGAAAACTATTGTTTTAAAATGCTCGTTATTTGAAATACTCTCTTCTTCCAACCCTTCCACTAATAAAATTCGTACGTGTTCTGACCACTCCCTTTATACTTTCCTAGGACTAAGTTCTAACTAATGACCAACCCTGCCCCCTCACAAGAGAAAATTCTGGTTTCAGTAAGGGCATAGAAACCAGGAAGGTCATACATACTGTAGTCGTTTGTAATTCCTTCTTATCCATTTGTGCTGGCTTTTGTGCATGTTGATGTATCAGCCCGAGTGATCCTCGCCTATAAGCATACATAGATGCCGGTATTTCCCTAGAAAAAAAAAGAAAGTGCATTTTAAGCGAATAAAATATTTAGGAAAGAAAAAGTTGATGGAACATTGGACTGCAGAAGGCAAGGAATTTACTACAAAATAAATGATAAATAAACTTAAAACTACAGATTGCATGTGGCACCTTTAAGGGTGAAGAGTTGTAGCACCAGTGGCACCCCTTGGAAAATGCTACTTGACTCCCTATGGGCACCCTAAAGATGCCGTCGAGAGTCGTGTGGCACACTTCAGGGGCTGCCGCTGGTGCTACAACTTTCACCAGAGGCATATTTGGGCGTGAGGCCGCCCTGGGCTTTTGAAACTGGCCGCCCCCCCCCCCTTGAGGTGTTGAATTTCAGAGTTGTAAAAAAAAAACTTTTTTATTTACTTGACATAAAATGTATTTTCAAGGTAAACCGTGCAAAGCCCGCCACACAGCTAGTTAAACATGAAATCGGTTGGTTGTTAACAACCAGCCAATTGGTAAAAATTCGTCTTTTGCGAATCTCAACTTTTACGACTACAAATCTGCTCTTACATTATTATAAATCAACATTTTTAGAACATTTTTAGTGGATCAATGTTAAGTCTATGGAATAGAATTCGTTTTTAACGAGCAAGACCCGGTTTTAACGAACAATTTTTTCTGTCTCGCAGTCTTTTTTTTCTCATCTTTCTAGTCTTATTCCTGTCTTATCTTCTTTTCTTTTTTTCCCCTGCGGTTCAATACTTTTGTATGAAAAATTCCACCAGCATTCCAGTGTTATTAAATAAAGAACAGTATTTAATTCAATTCATTGATGTAATTCTCGCGGCCGATCCGCCCTGCTGTCTAAAAAAAAAAAAGGTCTTCACTTTGCACGGAAAAAGTGCCGTCCCCAAAATCGTGCCGCCCTGGGCTATAGCCCATTAAGCCCATACGTAAATACGGCACTGACTTTCACCTTAAAGGTGCCACATGCTACCTGTAGCTTTAACAGTGTGATAAGGTAGATAATAAAAAGGCCAACAGTTTCTTATACGCCACTGGTTTATAGCAGTAGTAATGCAAGACACAAAGCTGTTTTAGAATTGCAAATAAAATTATTTTTACTCATTAAAAACTTCCAAAATTTATTCAGGTACCCCCTACAGACAGCTCCAGAATCCATCTCTCTTATAACGTTGCAATTTATGTATATGTTTACAGTAGCCTTCTGCTACAAGTGAGAAGGGCATATAGGTGAGAAATAGCATAATTTACTTCACCTCTCTGCTTTCCTAGGCGTTTCATTAAAAGTCATCAAGCCTTGGCTTTGCAGTTCAACACTTTGCAGCAGAATCGTTGTCAGACTTTGAAAGAAGGATTCTCGGATGGTTGGATCTTCAATCTCGCCACTTACATCCTGAAAGGTAAAATGGAGAACTTGACAGGGATGACAAGAATGTTAGATGTTGACACGGTGTTAAAAATAAGCACTTGTTACTCACAAGTTTGATTCAAAGATAGAATTTAAAAGCCTAGGCGCCGGCCACCTTATCTACACTCTTAAAACCAGAGGAGTCAAAGGGGTGCTTTTTTTCACTCCTTTCCCTCATTGGCACACCTGTCGTCAACACACAGTGCCAATAGCGAAAGCATCGTGAGTAGCTCCCGAGTTTTGTTCTGTTGAGTTTCTTATTATGGCACCTTCTTGGATTGTGCAATTCAAAGGTGCCCCACGGATGGATTGGGCTCTTTGTCCCATATTTTTTTAATCTGGCCTTTCTTACCGTTGGCAGCTCGTACAGCGGAGCGACTGCCCCCTCACTTCCAAAAGTAAAGGGGCCATGCCCACTCACTTTTCACCGTTAAAAAGTACCGTGAATAAGGGTTACTTGAACCCTATTTTATATGTAGTAGTACCAAACCCAGATTATTTTACTGTAATGGGCTCAAAGTAACCCTTATTCAAAACCCAGATTTTATTATTTTACTGTAATAGGCTCAAGTAACCCTTATTCGTGGTATTGATCGAGTGAGAAACGATTTTTTGCTCAGTGGTTCAACTAATTTCACCAAAATAAAAGCTGAAAATTAAAAAAATTGGACTTTTTTCTCATGGTATTTCATTAAAATGAATGAAAATCAACCAGCCTGGTTCATTTTGGAAGTCATTTTTTGCATTTTTTTAGGGGTCCTTTAATCAGTTATGTTAAAATCCAATAATATAGCCGAATTTAATAAAAATAATAATTAAAAAAATTTTAGAGGGTCTGCCTCCTAATTCCCCCCTCCTCCCATTTCTTCTGCCCCCCACCCTCTAGTCGCATTTTTCCTGACCCCCTACTTTTTGGTACACTAGCGGCCTATGTTTCTGACCCATCTTATTTCCCTCAAGAAGTGCTTAAAATATTTCCTAATTGAAAAAATATTCCTTTACTATCTATTCTTCTCTAATGAACATTGCAAGACTTTTGAATACAAAAATCTAATCCTTCTGCGTTTTAAAAGACATCTCATCTCATGAATGAGTTAAGGGTTAATAAACATTATAAATTTATTAGTTACCAAGTCATACAACTAATAAATTATGAAGAAAAGTCAAACTGCAAGAATTACATTTGAAATTGCTCGTTATACTTAAGGGATAAAACTTTACCAAGGTTTCTTTTTTCACAACCAATTCGGCCACGTTTGACAAAGGAGTCAGTTTTTCCTTCAGAACAGTCTGAGTGACTTCTTCCTCATCCAGCATCTTTTTATAATCTTTTTGATCCCTGTGAATTTCTTTCAGCTCCTCAATATAATCTTGAGCCCGAAAAAGCTGTAAAAGGTAAATTAGGACTACATAAAAAATTTTAGGATCAATTAGACGAAAAAAAGTTTTCCGAGCAATTTCTTGGCAAGATTGTGTTGCCGGATAAGATGTGCAGAATTTCTACTGACTAGATGATGGTTTTTAAAATGTGGAGATTTACCTTTGTTCTTGTTTTTTCTTGTTCTCGTCTGTTACGTTCTTTTAGCATTTCATATTCTTGCTGAAGTTCATTTTCTACTCTAGGGCTGAGTTTTGCTTCCATGTCAGGCACGGATTCTATGTACTGAAACAAAAAATAAAAATATCGCTAGTTACATGCAATATACTGACAGTCTGGTTATGCCATCCAAAAGGGCTATTCACATTACGACAGTTCCTTCCGAACGAAGTGATTTTTCGTACGTGACGGCAGAGGTTAAAAATTTCGAGCATTCGCAGTAGCTCCGTCCGAATTTCACGTGACGGTATTCACCCTCAAAGGATAAACAGCGCGCACCTGGCGAGCGCCAATGAAATCGCTGCCAAAAATTCGGACGGCTGTCGGAGCCGATGACATTGAACATTCTAGAACGGTGGCGGAAGCCGATGATTCGGTGTGCTGTCATGGCAACGGATTCCGAAAACCAGTTTCGCAGCGAAAAATTCAGTTCGGACGGCCGGATCGGTCGTTATGTGAATAGTTCTAAAGAATGCAGTTTTGTCCGTAGTATGGATTCATCAGACTGGAGTAGATAACAACTGAGGTATAAGCAGATGTCTCATTGAAGCTGAGAGTGCCAACAAACTGGATGCTGAAATCAATTTAGTTAAGAGTTTTTATAACGAGAAATCGCTCAAGTTTAAGCCATATTTTTTCAAGAGAATTCTTCATGTGACAAGACATAAATCTTTCCTCCCAGAATTTGTCGTTTTAGTGATGAATGGTTTCCGAGGCTGCTGTGCAAATCATCCATCACTTGAGAAAGTTGAAGGAATAATCACTGACGAATGGGACATTCCATTGGTAATTTTACTTTACAGAAAAGGTTTTCTAATTTCGTCCTCTGATAACGACATGTGACTACAGCGCAGGCGATGAACTTCTCGAAAATATTATTACTGTCTCATTTTCTTTGGTAAAACCTTCCGCGTACTTACGCATGCGTTAGGTCCTCTCTGATCTTACCAAAATAGGGGTGATAGTTAAGATAACAATAAGGGGAAGAATAATAAGAAGCATTTTGAGCCGTATCAAACAACGTGGAACGATGTTAATTTCAAATACATAGTTTAGTTGAATGTATCAAAAGGATGTAGCAAATGCACGTTTTAAATTTGAAACTTCGGAGAGTTCCCACTCACAACCCATCGCTCTTTTTTTAAGTGGAATGGTTCCCGAGTGCTAGGCGCGGCTTTCAAGAACGGGCAGTATGTAAAAATTTTATTCAAAATTTCGAAAAAAAATGATGTGATTTTTAATTATTTTTCTTTGATAAAAGGGCTTGCTCTCAGCTAGAATATTTTGAAACTAAAACTAAGAATTCTTTTAGGGAAAATGTATGCTCTGTCACATAAATTTTCTGCCAGATATTTTTTTTAACCGTTTTCCTGCTATTAATTTTAAAAAACAGTTAGTCTGCTTCAGCGGTCAGTCTGTACAACACATTTTGGTTCCCTTATATCACTAAAAAAAGTTTGACTATTTTTGAACATATATTAAAGCCAGACCTTCCTTCGTCGCTGAGCTTCGGCAGACATCTTTTTCGACAAAGAAGTCTTCACTTCTAACTCCAGTTGCATGCAGTGCTGCTTTTCTTTCAACCTCTTATTTTGATCCATAAGGTTGAACAGCAAACGAGAAGCTTTCTTGTAATTAATTTGGGTACCCACAATTTCTTCTTGGCGTTCTTTGAGGGATGCGATCTGTTGTCTTTGGGATACTTGCTCCACGTGATGCGAAACTTCTTGTACTTTTTCTTGCATTACAGAATACAGCCTGAAATAATCATCGTTCATGACTAACTGACACACTCTTTCATAGTCAAGAATGCAGGGTTCGGCGTAATGAATAGTCGGATATAAACGAGACAGAACTTCGAAACAAATTTAACGGGTCACAGTACCTCAAAAATGACCAAACAACCAAAAAAAGTGTTATTGCTTATTTCAAAAGTAAAAGTTGTTTAAAACACAATTAAAAAATAGCATTGCTCTAGCTCAATTATTTAAAAAGTTATGAGTGCCTTTAGGGAATGCACGCTTTGCTTTCTATAATGGAAAAACAAAACTTTAATGTGCTTTTTCTCAATGATCAGTTTGTAGTGTTACCATGTTACTCTAATCGCTGAGGATTTTTTCTATAAAAATACAGCTTTAAAACAACATTTTTTGCCCTTAGGATAATATGTTTAACAAAACTGTGGGTTGAATAAGCATTTTAAAAATAACTGATTTTTTTAGAGTTGACCAAAAACCAAAATTTTCTAAAAATTTTTGTATTGAAGGTCACTAAATATTTTCAACTCAAAAAAAAAAAAAAAGAAAGAAAGAAAATGAATGCACAGATTTTTAGAGGCAATTCTTGTAATCATTTAGCAAAGAGAAATTTTGATATAAGTGCAAAAAAAATAAAGCCTTAAGGTTTTTAAAAAATTGAAATTTTCTTAAATTTTGCAAATTTTCAAAAAAAAGCGAACAAAAATTTTAATGTTTAAAAATAAATTATTGATTGTTAAATGTGTGCAGAAACAAAGGTTTCAAAGAAATACATTTTTCATGTAAATTTAACAAAATTGTAATAACGGTACTGTGACCCCTTAAAATTTTATCGAAACAGGCATTGAAAACAAAGAAAAATGTCTTTCATTTATTATGCCATACATCCCATTACTTGGTTTTGGATATGACACCATGCAGATTGTTGCCATCACGATCAACGCTTTTCTCCAGGCGTGGAATGAAAACTTCCATCACCCGACCAGCAAGTTCAATGGGATCTCCCCCACATCTGTACGCATCCTTTCCTTGGGTACACATTCTTATACCGTGACTGAACTCAAGGAGAGGATGCTTACAGCTGTGGGGGCGATCCCATTGAACGTGCTGGACCAGGCGGTGGAAGCTTTCAATCGACTCATGGAGAAAAGTAATGATCGTCATAGCGCCCATCTGTATGTTGTCATATTTAAAACCAAGTAATTGTATGGAATAGTAAAGGGCATATACATTTTTTTATGTTTTCAATGTTCGTTACAATAATTTTTTCAATTTGTTTCGGAGTTCTGTGTCTTTTATATTCGACTACTCAATACGCTGGGCCCTATATATCTACTTATACACATCTTAAAATTAAAAAATATATATATTTCTAGAGCATCTAAGCTGACTGTATGAGCTTTTGATCCATCATACAGAAGAAGAAGAAATATGCATAACTATTCTGAGATATATAACAGTATATTAATTTATAATGACTACAATAAAAAAGAAAAATTTGGTGCCGTTAAATTTTAATCATTATGTTTAGAACAATGGCTCTGAACCTGCTGTCCGCGGGCGTAAACTAAGCTCTGGAACAGTACAAAGCAATCGAAATCGATCATCTTCGTTCGACATTAAAAATGATTGTTGAAAATTTTAAATCAAATGGAAACTTTGTGGTAATGATTGCCGTTCTTGCCTTGTAATTCTTTTTCTTTTCCCATCTTTTCCCCCACGTTATCTAGAAAAAATTTATATCATAAATGATTTATGTGTCCGAGCTCCTGATATTTACTCTTATATCAGGTGCGACAATCAAGTAAAAAGACAGTTGGGCAGCACTGGATAAGAATGACTTTCTTAGTTTCTTTGTGTAGACTACGTTACACTTTTCAAGATCCGATCAACATTGTTGACTTAAAAACTCTATTCACATTACGACCGCTCCGGCCGTCCGAACCGAATTTTTTGCTGCGAAACTGGTTTTCAGAATCCGTTGTCATGACAGCAAGTCAAATCATCGGCTTCCGTCATGGTTCTAGAATGCTTTAGGAAGGTCGTCGGCGCCGACAGCCGCCTGATTTTTGGGTAGTGACTTCATTGGCTCTCGCCAGGTGCGCACTCTTTTTTATTAGTGGGGGAATCCCATCACGTAACTTTCGGACGGAGCTAGTGCGAATGCTCGAAATTTTACGCCTCCGTCCGTCACGTCCGAAAAATCACTTCGTTCGGACGGAACGGTCGTAACGTGAATAGCCCTTAAGAAACTGGAAGATTTCTTAAATAATGCATTGATTAGCTGGATAAAAGATAGATAGACAGATGAAACTTTGATCCACTAAAGAATTTTTACTTAAGATTGCTGCTTAAAAAGCTGTGATTATGTTTCTTTTTCGGTATTTCTATTGTCATGTAGAAAAAAGTAAAGTTTAAATTTTATGTGTGTTCTGATTCATAAAGTTCATCTTAATATGCCGTCGGTCATTAGGCACGTGTTTTTTTTTTTTTAATTCCTAATTTAATTTTGTTCTTATCTTTGAAAAAAAAAGGGGGGGGGCAGTAGCTTATTAGTCATTCTCTATGTATTTAAACATAGTTCCGCAAGTAAAAGTAATTATGAGCACAATATGCATTATTCGCAAGAATTTAAATTTGAACTACCTTTCGTACTTCTGCTTGATTCTTCTCCTAATTTCTTGAAGAGCTTTATGGTACTCCTCATCCTTGGATAGCAGCTTCTGCTCAGTGTCTTTGATTCTAGTTAAAAGTTTATCCCTCTCAAATTTAGTTCCTTCCATGAGTAAAAGTTTGGTTTCTTGAAAGAGAAAACAACTCTACAGATTATTTTTTTAGCTAATGTTTCATAACATAATTAACTAGTAAATTAAGCATCATTAAAAAGAAGAGAAAACATTTTTTTCTTTACTGCTGAATTGTCATACAACATTCGCGGAATAAGGACAGTTCTGTAAGTGTAAGACCCATCATTGCACCTGCTTGGAATGTTCTTTTTATTTATTTATTGCAATTTATTTATTTTTTTTTTCAAGAAAAAGTTGAAGTATTTTGACAAAATAAGGCTTATCGAGTTTGAGTTGATCAAGTTAAGGCTAATCAAGTTTGATTAGCAATCTTGTATATATCCTATATGTTTCATTTGGAAATGCTTTTAAAATTTTAGAGATTTACGTCCATTGTATTTTAGATAATTTTAATTTAAACACATCTTCATTGTTTAAACAAAACCATCGTTTGGGCGCAGGAAAGGCTCTTGCGCCATTAAACACAATAAAACCAGCCAACCAAGTTTGATTAGCCTGCAAATAAAGTCCTTGCTCCAAACTTAATCGAATGCTTTGTTTGTGTCCAAACATAGACTAAAGGTGTATTTGTTGTGTCTTAGAGCTTACAAGGAGATCTTACGCCCTTCGGGTCATTGGTTTAGTCATAGCTCGATGCATTGAAAGAGACTTGCTATAGTGTAGTACATACCTAAAGTCCTGAGGTGCACCTCAGAAATAAGGGAGAAATTGATTTCGAAAATGAGAACCTTACCATGTGTCCAAGCTGGCAATTTGGCTAGCATAACGGCAAATTTCGTAATTTAATTATATACAATTAATAATGTAGACCAATTAATATTTTTATGAAATTACTATGCTTAAGAACTTACAAGCTATACCTATTTTGACACAACAACTTCCGTAAAATGGTATTTTTGAAGCTTGGACTCATGGTCAGATTCGTATTTTTGAAAGCAATTTTCCCCTCAGTTCTGAGTTGTGCCCCTCAAGACTTTAGGTATATACTATACCCTGTGTAACGAGAGCTGGCGTCTCAAACTAAAATAATTTCTCCTTATGGTTATCATAGTTACGGAGTTATGGACTTTAATCACACTTAGCTCTTGCAAGTGATTAAATGCAAAATATTAAAATTGCTTTCTGCGTAAACTATTATTTAATTGCAAAATCAACGTTAATAAAGCACAATTTTTTCTTCGAAACTAGTGCTTTACTTACGTATGCCTAGATTTGTTAGAAAACGTTTAGAAGTAATTGAGATATGAGGATATAAATAAAAGCCTAAACCTAATTCGGTAAACAAAATAAATGAAATGCCTCAACAGATGTGCATAAGAAAAGAGGGGAGCTGTTTTCTTCCGTACGATTTCCATGGAAACGATGTAAATTTTCTAAACTTGATACGTCTATTCCAAAATAACAGGGTAAGTCTCTTTCCATATACCGAGCTACGGTTAAATGGGTGACCCGAAGGTCGCAAGGTTTGAGGTGTCCTTGTTAGACTGCCGTTGGTAATTACGACTTTAACCAGGACACTATACGTTAATGTACTAATGGAAATTTCAAATAAAAAGCAGTTGAAAGAGAATTATGAAGCATGGTTTTTGACGCATAAATTATTTGCCCTCTTACGTTAACATCATTTTTTTAAAAACCATTGAAACTTAGTTAAAAATACACATTTAAACAATCGCTGTAGCTTCGTAAACGCTGATCACCGTTTCCAGAATCTTTCATTTCTTGCCAAACTTGGCGACTTTTCATAAAATGTCACCCGACTTGAAGACCTTATATTACGATAACGGAGGGACGAGGGCAAATAATTCATGCATCAAAAAGCATGTTTCGTTAAGCTATTTCAATTTCCTTTCTTTTTATTTTTTTGCATTACAGTAGATTGCTTACCAGGGAACCGCATGAATAGTGTCATAATGAAAAAATAAATAAATAAATAAGTTGTAATCGGAAGAGTGTATTCAGACACATTTTGACTCAAAATTATCTGACGTTGCCCAAATTTAAGAAAAGTCGCCAAATTGGCAAAGAGTTGGTGAAAGGTAGAAGAAGTATACCACGGGACTTCTCCGTCTGTATGTGGAACGACATTGCAGCCGCAAAGCGCGTGAAAGGTGTTATTTATTTCTCACAAACTATTTTGCTAAATCTGGCGACATTTCTTAACATTTTCGGCGCACCGAGGATTGTTTCCTGGGAGGGAACCCTTCTTCGATAAGTTTTCGAATTTGAAGTCCTATAAAAAGAAATTGAAGGTATTTTTGGTGAAATTAAAAAGGAGGTTGGGGACTATCTCTCGACAAATTTCCGAAGGTAAAGTCCAAAAAAAAGAAATTTCAAGCAGTTTGGTCTTATCAAGGGAGTTTATCCCCAAGCTCCTGAGAGGGGCTTAAGCCCCTGTGGGTGCGCCACTGCACCGCCAACATGCTGATGAGTGCATAACAAGCACAAAACTGCAGAGTGCAGTCCATGGAGGGTATAACCGAGTTGGCGTGTATCGCATGTTTCACTACGTTTGCTACTTATTTACACTTATTTCATTATTACGCTATCGTGTGGTTTCTCTGTTAGTTCTAAAACCAAATTGGTGTAGTGGAAGTTACTCACGCAAAATCACGACATTCCTTGTCAATCTCTCTTCCTCGAGCTTCAGCTGAGTTTCAGTATTATCTTCTTCTTTCCTCAATTTTTCTTGCTCTATGGATATTTTACCATTCAAAATCCTTCTCTTTTCTTGCAAATCGAGGATTTTTGCGACTTGGTTTTGTACGTTACGGCGTGCAATGGATATCACATCTTCGCAGTCCTCTTTTTCCGTTTCATACAATGATTTTGCAGCTTTAACTTCCTCTGTGAGTGCTTCGTAGCGGTCTGTCGTTCTAAAAAATGAGGGGAGGGGGTGATTATAATTTAATTCATTTTATCTCAGTCTTTGTAAATATTTTTATTTTAATGTCCAAGTCACATTGTAACGAATCAAATAACAGCATATCATTATGGTAAATCCGTCGGATTAAGTTTATTTTCCGATACAATTATTTTATATTTTCAACAGTACTCTCTACCAGCAAAACTTCTTGCAGCTATCTTGACAGATCTTGATATTGAACAGACGGCGTCAATATCACGCATTTAATACTGCATAAAGATTGCAGAAATTTTGTTATAACAAGATTGTTATAACAATACGTATGCAATATTACATACATCTTGACATATCAATATGATTTTGTCTTGCAACATCAAGATTGCATAAAGATTCAAGAAACAATGTTGTTATTGCAAGACGTATGCATTACTGCATATTGCATCTTAACATGTACTGATTTCGTCCTGCAATATCAAGATTGCATAAAGATTTTAAAAACAATGTTGTTATAGCAAGACGTATGCATTACTGCATGCATCTTAACATATCAATACTGATTTCGTCCTGCAGTATCAAGATTGCATAAAGATTTAAAAAGCAATGTTGTTATAGCAAGACGTATGCAATATTGCATGCATCTTAAAATATAAAAATTGATTTTGTCCTGCAATATCAAGATTGCATAAATCTTGTCAGCGATAGGATTGAAAAGAATGTTCTTGATATTTTACTGTCGCTCTCAAGATCATTAGTGAGCACAATAGAAGAGAGGCGTATATGCAATCACATCTTGCATACAGAATGATATCGCCTTGTCATGACAAGATCTTGACATTAACCTGTCATGACAATCTTTATGCAATATTACAAAAACAACCAACTTTGATATTTTCTTGATGTTAGATTGTATACTCTTTGTCAGACAATCTTGTGGCCAGACGCTGACAGCCTAAAATCAGTAACTTAACACATCTTGAGACAGTCTTGAGGCAAGATTGATTTTTTGACACGTCAATCTTTATGTAATCTTGAGGCAAGAAGTTTTGCTTGCTGGGCTGCGTGTAAAAACTTTTAAAAAAAGAAAAGAAAAAAAATGCGAATAAAAGTGAGATGAAGCATTAAGTTTTGCAAATGATTTAATATGCGTTTCAAGAAATCAAAGGGTGAATTTTTAGTGTTTACACCTTACAACATATCCTGAATTCCAGTATTAAAGTTCCGAATCCCCATCCCTTCCCTCAATATATAACAAGTAATAAGATGGCTGCAATTTTTAGGATTTCAATTGTGAAACCTTTTCAGGTAGAGCGACCAAAAATCCTTTTCTCTAATATCATCAAATATACTGTCAAATTGCGTTCTTGATAGTTCAATATCAGAAATTAATTTTTAAAAAAGGATAAACCACAATGCTTTGATTATAAAATATATCATGAAAAATTTAAAGTCTTGTTTCTTGCAGGGGTGTAAGGGAGGGGACACTTTCGCATCCTGGCTTTGAAAACTAAAATTTAACTAACTAAACAGGGACGAACTACAAAATACTTTAAAAACTGCAAAATGCATCACGAAAAACATTACTATCACCTTTACGTACATAAGCGCCGGCTGCAATGGGGTGCACTTTCAAGTTCTGGCGTGAAAATAAAAAGAAAATTATTTTTAAAAAGAATGTTGAACTAATATTTTTTTAATGTTGTTATTTTTATTCTTTTAAATAAGTGAAGTAAAATTCATTTTGAGCGAAGTAAAAAGGACAAACTTATAATATATTGCAATCAGAAATAAGTTAAATAATTTTAACAAAGTCGAAAATACATCACAGAGTTCGCTTTAAAATAAATAAATTTTTAAAAAATAATAATAATAAAGAAGTATAATAGTAATATGTACATTGAAAGTAGTAAAAACATAGTTTTAGTGCGGGGTGCACTACACTGTTAAAACTGCTGGTTGCACAAGGTACCTTTAAGGGTGAAACGTTGTAGCACCAGCCGCACCCCCTGAAGATTGACACTTGACTCGCTATGGCACCCTTGAAGGTGCCATTTGGTTCCTTAGCGTGTCATGGGTCACCCATAGGGTTTCAAATCCTTTAATATTACGCGAAGGAAACAAGTCGTCATAGCCCGTCTTCGCATCGGCCATACCAGGTTTACACACAAATACCTTCTTTGCCGCGAAGCAGCGCCTATATGTATTAACTGCAATGTAAACCAGACAGTGTTCCACATTTTATGTAACTGTCCAAATTTTAATCGTATACGTTTTAAACATTTTAATAATTTTTATCCTTCTTTGACCGAATTACTTGGGGATACACCCCATCCTAATTTGTTTCCCTTTTTAACTGATATCGGTTTTATATCTCTAATTTAGTGGTTTTATCTTTGTCTTGAGTGTTTTGTCTTTGTTTTGTTATGTGTGTCTGTTTTTACAAAAAATTGTCAGTCCTTTCTTTCTCTTGCTTAGTTTGAATTTTAACCATCATCTATGTGTGTTTTAAAATGTCTTTAAAATCTTATATGCTTTATGGGTTATCATTGTTTGGCGCAGTATAGCCTTAAAGGCTCTTGTGCCAATAAACCCAAAATAACCAACCAACCAATCACCCATAGGGTGCCACAAGGAGCCAAATGGCACTTTAAAGGTGCCATAGGGAGTCAAGTGGACGACACCCCCATCACCCCTCACCCTTAGAGGGTGCCGCTGGTGCAACAACGGCCACCCTTAAAGGTGCCTTGTGCAAAATGTAGCTTTAACAGTGCACCCTGCAAATGATTCTGCCGACTCTCATCAATCAAATCTTGTTCCAAACGATTTTAAACCACGAAGCTGTGGTAAGTACGGGTGACCCTGGAGTGTGAAGTGAAATGAAATGTTCAAAACTATTTGACCGACAGACTTACTCTTTTAATTGAACTTCTAAATCTGCAATTTTGGCATTCAGTATGTCTTTAACATTTCCTTCCGGCACAGCAGGCTCTCCCAAAAGGGTTTCTTCACCATCCAAGTTGGAGCCGTGACTTCGTAGTTGGGACTCTTGTTCGATTATTTTGGAAACTGAAAATTTCTCGTTTACCTCTTCGGCTTGCTCTGATGGTGCACTGCTTGGCGCCTCCATGTTTTACTGCGATTGAAAGAACTGAATCTGACTGGAAATCTTATATTTTATGTTATGATTCCTTGTGAATGATATGCAGGTTTTCACTCTGGAGATCTGCTATGATTTAATTAAGGTTGCTATTTCCTTTCACTTGTTGCTTGGTGCCATATTTTATAAACTTTCAACTCCTTCATTGCAGAAAAACTGAATTTCAAAAGAAAAACAAAAGCTATATTAAAGGTACTATAAATCTTAACAAATACCAGAACCTTTGAAGTCATTTTCTTCAAATTCGATACATTTTTTTAAATATCAAAGTGTTCTGCAAATTCATGTCTCATTGTGCTTCCAATACTTAAACACAGTCCTTATTTCAGGTGTCAAAATATCCAACAAATTATGCTTTTATCAAACCATAATGTAAAACACTGAAATGTAAATGACTGAAAAGGTAAGGAATAAGAAATCAGACAAGTTATTTCAATGTGAAAAAGTCTAAAAGACATTAAAGTATTAAAAAAAAAAAAAAAACTCTGGAATTCTTTACTTAGTAGGAATAATTTTGTAGTTTTTATCTCCCCAAAAACAACAGTGTTGTAAAAAAATCCCCCGCCAAGAAAACCTTAAGAGCAAGAATCTGAGAAACTGTCAAGCCTAGCATTATGGGGTGATTCATGACCTCTCAGATTTTCTCCCAAAAATTACCAAATGTTTATTATCTTATTGAAAGACCAAATCCAGAATGTTTTGCTCTAAAGTTGAGTTGTTTAGTTTTTATGGATCCCTAAAGTTGAAAGTGCGGCATCAAAAATTAAGCGAATTTTCAAGACACGGAAGTTGCTGTGAGCCAAAACTCTTAACAGGAACGGTTTAACTTCAATTTTCTTTTTGTATATGGAATATAGAAGGTTGAAACTTTACAAAATGAATATTAAATTTGTGGTAAGTTGCTGCCGTAAGGTCAGTGAAGGCCCTCAAAACAAGCCATTTTTGACGTTTTTTAGCGTTTTTGAGGTCCAAAAACAGCTTGTACATTTCAGTTGGCACGGCAAAAGTGGTATCGTTTGAAAGACCAGTGTAAGCACTTTAAAATAATGTATAAATAACCGGGGAAAGTTTAACGTACTTTTAGTTGTATAAGGCCGAAATATGAAAAATGTCATATTTTACCGATATTCAAACGGTCATTACTTCCTCTGCCAACAACATATTGAAATATTTTCTTTGCCAATGTCATACTCTATTCTTAGTCTTAACAGAACAGTTGAGTTCTTTGAGGCGAAATGTGAAATTTTTTTTTACAAAAAATACACAGGAAAAAATAAATTTTTTGTAAAAAAAAATTTTACATTTCGCCTCAAAGGACTCAACTGTTCTGTTAAGACCAAGAATAGAGTATGACATTGGCAAAAAAAATATTTCAATCTGTTGTTGGCAGAGGAAGTTATGACCGTCTGAATATCGCTAAAATATGACATTTTTCATATTTCTGCCTTACGCAACTAAAAGCACGTTGAACTTTCCTCGGTTATTTATACATTATTTTAAAGTGCTTACACTGGTCTGTCAAACGAAACTACTTTTGCCGTGCCAACTGAAATGTACAAGCTGTTTTTGGATCTCAAAAACGCTAAAAAACATCAAAAATGCCTTGTTTTGAGGGCCTTCACTGACCTTACGGCAACGACTTACCACAAATTTAATACTCATTTTGTAAAGTTTCAACCTTCTATATTCCATATACAAAAAGAAAATTGGAGTTAAACAGTTCCTGTTAAGAGTTTTGGCTCACAGCAACTTCCATGTCTTGAAAATCCGCTTAATTTTTGATGCCGCACCTTCAACTTTAGGGGTCCATAAAAACTAAACAACTCAACTTTAGAGCAAAACATTCTGGATTTGGTCTTTCAATAAGATAATAAACATTTGGTAATTTTTTGGAAAAAATCTGAGAGGTCATGAATCACAGGCGTGACACTCTCTCAGATTCTTGCTCTTAAATACTCAGCCTTAAAAAGTTATGATATTGAGTTTTCCCGCCAAGTTTGTGCCAAACTACAACTAACCTGTATGTATAGTTCTTTTAAATTGTTTTCAGTTTTGCCAGGCGGGAAGCTTTGTCTTGTGAGGTGGTTGCTTAATGAGTAAAAACTTCCCACCTGGCAGGACTGAAAACAATTTAAAAGAACTATACATACAGGTTAGTTGTAGTTTGGCACAAACTTGGCGGGAAAACTCGATATCATAACTTTTTAAGGCTGAGTATTTAAGGTTTTCTTGGCGGGGGATTTTTTTACAACACTGTTGTTTTTGGGGAGATATCACATGTTTTTGCATTAATATTATTTCTTTGCCTGTTTTTTTTTTTTTTTCTCTTCAAAATTTACTTAGCATGTTTTTTTCCCCTTCAACATTTTTCTTGGCGGTCCGACATCTGTGGTTTTCTTGGCGGCATGCATTTGGTGCAAAAGTTCAAGGATCTTCTTCAGTCTAGGATAAATTTGAAATCAATCACAATGTACCACCCGAACCGACGCAAAACAAAGCTAGTTGCTAACAATACTACGATTAAATTAAAAGTTTAAAAAAAAACCCCAACCCTTACTGCCGATCTCATATTAAAATGAACTAAATTGAAGATCCCTTTTAAAAGCCTTATGCAATAAAATCAATTACAAATATTTTATTTGTTAACAAATAGAAACTGGCAACAGATGAAATTATAAATCATTGAGTTTTCTTTCCTCGTGGCCCAACAATGAAAACATAAATGCTCAGATGTTGAACAGAGCTAGTAGATAGAAATCGGACCAATTTTAAGCATTAATAACTCCGGGGTGCGATGACCCCGGGGGGTAAATTTTGGAAAAATGTCCTCAATGTCTCATCGAGAATATTCCTACCAAAAATCAACACTAAAGACCCACGGGGAGAAAAGATACGGAAAATAAAAACATGGGGGGAGGGGGTGGGGGGTCGAAAACCCCCTATGCCGTTCTTTGGGACAAAATAAATGTGGGTGCAAAAGCAGAGCTCAATCCGAGTTACCGTTTAGTCTGGACCCCTGTCAAACAATTTCAAAAAAGTGCGAAAAATAGCGATTTTATAACATATATCACCCCTCCCCCTGAGGGTCCTGGATGTTTTGCTTTAGTATGTGCCGTCAGGGGCCGCTGGAGATTGAGTATACCAAAAATGAACTCTAAGGATCTTTATGGGGCTGAGATACAGAGGGGTGAAAACCCCGGTTTGGTTACTCGCGTAAACAGTCCTTGTCGCTCTTTTACATTTTTATTGGCGACGGAAATTTCTTGGCGGCTTGTATTTGGTTTTCTTGGCGGGGCGGGACGCTCCCGCGTCCCGTGATTAATCCTCTGTCAGGCGCACCTGTCTGCCATTGAAATCCTTGTCGCTCTTTTACATTTTTATTGGCGACGGAAATTTCTTGGCGGCTTGTATTTGGTTTTCTTGGCGGGGCGGGACGCTCCAGCGTCCCGTGATTAATCCTCTGTCAGGCGCACCTGTCTGCCATTGAAATCAGGGGCACCCGGCCTGAGAGCAGAGATGCAACGGGTGGAAAAAACCCAGTTTATTCCAGGGAAAACACCGGGATTTTTGGGAAGGGAATTTTGAAAATTCCTAGGAGTTTTGGGAATTTTCAAAGTGTTAGGAAATTCTGGTTTTGAAATTTGTATTTATTACCGTAATCAGATACATTCAAAAGATATTTCCTATAGTTATGTTTTGTAGTTTATGGAATTGCTTATCAAAAAAATATTTCAAAATAATAAGTGAAAGAGGCCACCCTATCTTATTTGTTTTGTCACAGGGTATAATTTCAAAATTAAGATGGTTTGTTGAGTTTGCTTTCTAAAAGTGTAACTAATTGCTTATCTCTTGCAATCATTGCTTCTCCACTTGTTAATTGATGGTTTTTTTTAAATAAAATGTTAAGTATTTTATGTAACTAACATAATTTTTTTTAGATAACTAACATAAAAGTTTTTTCAATGTATGTCACATCTTTAACCTCCTTTAAAACATCACGTTATTTACTTTGTTCTAATAGACAGGGTTGTCTGAGAGGTTTTATCAAATTAAAAATGTTTTTTTCAGCATTATTTTTTTCTCTCTCTTTTTTTAGCCTACTTTCCCGTTAAAAATAAAAGAGACGAAAAAAGCATTAAAATTGGCTTAATGCATCTAAAAAATGTCGCCAAGTCCAAAAAATATCGCCAAGTAAAAAAAATATCGCCAAGTAAAAAAAAAGTCAAAAAGAAACAAAAAAATGAAATAAATATCGAAAAATTAAAAATTTGAAAGTAGGGTATTGAGATGGGGAATTTGTGTGTCGGTCTGTCGGTCGGTCGGTCGGTCGGTCTGTCGGTCTGTCTGTCCCCCCCCTAATAACTTTTGAATGAACATTCCGATTTGGACGAACTTTTTTTTGTTGGAAAGATCTCGGCGAGTACAGCTCATTCCCATATTTGATTTTTTAATTTGAACAATTTTTGGTTCAACTTTGAGCCGTTCAAACAACCGGTCCCGCGATACTAACTTTTGAATGAACAGTCCGATTTGAACAAACTTTTTTTTGTTCGAAAGATCTTTTCAAGGATACTTCATTCCCGTATCTACATTTTCGATTTGAACAATTTTTCGTTCAACATTGAACCGTTCAAACAAGCTCTCACCCCTAATAACTTTTGAGTGAACCGTCCGATTTAAACAAACTTTTTTTTGTTCGAAAGATCTCGGCAAGGATACTTCATCCCCGTTTTTAAATTTCCGATTTGAACAATTTTTCGTTCAACATTGAACCGTTCAAAGAAGCCCTCACACCTAATAACTTTTGAATGAACAGTCCGATTTAAACAAACTTTTTTTTGTTCAAAAGATCTCGGCAAGGATGCTTCATTACCGTATTTAAATTTTCAATTTGAACATTTTTTTCGTTCAACACTGAACCGTTCAAACAACTTTTCCCCACTATCCCCACCTAATAACTTTTAAGTGAACCGTCCGAATTGAATAAACATTTTTTTTTGTTCGGAAGATCTCGGAGAGGCTCATTCCTATATTTCACTTTTCAATTTGAACCATTTTTCGTTCAATGATGAACCGTTCAGAAAAAATTTTAACATGAGCGCCTACGGAGAAATTTAAATTGAATGTTGACTCTGAACTTCAAGGCGGATTTCCTTCAAACTAACTTTGTAAGAAAATGGTTTTGATAAATAATGTATTGTAAAGTACTTTTCTGAATAATCTTCTGTGAGGACTCTGATTCCGACTCCGACTCCGCAAACATGGCGGAAATGCAGGCTCAGAAAAAATGACTGACTGGGCAGTCGGTTTTTTATTTATTTATTTGTTTTGTTTAATTTATTATTATTATTTTTTTTTATCAGACGATTTTTTTTTTGTCAACAAAAATTTTTCATTCACGAGAGCATTTTATTCCTTATTTATATTTAACAACTGGCAACGGATTAAAAATGAAATTCAAGACATTTTATTAACGAACGACTTTTTTTTCTTTCTTTGATAAAATGTGTTTTGAAGTTCTTTGTACTTTTATTTTATTTATTTATTTTTTTTCTTTTGAAAACGATTGTGGAATTTTTCTACGGAAGAACTATAACAGTTACATTCTTTAAAAGGTGCGACAAAACTTTATTGACTCGTTTATTTACTTTTTACGTGTCTATTTTATCTGATGAGAGGGGTATATTTTGCTTTCAGAAATCAGCTTTAAGTGCTATAAAGATATGTTTGACATAATTTTTAGTTTCAGATAATCAAGAGAATATTGATCAGATGCTAATGCCGATGTGGATGTACGGGAAAGTAGGCTCGTTTAGTTCTTGACAGAACTTCTTGTTAAGAGCTCCAAAGGTAGTGACACTTAATAACAGTACTGTTTCGAAAGTTGTTGCATTTTTAACTCAAATAAGGACAAAGGCTTTATTTTTACTTCCTTTTACGTAGTAAAGGAAGTATTGTGATCACGAAAAAAATTTCACTCAAATTTCGGTCTAAATTTTGACGTTGCTCACCCCTGAATGAATGTCGCGTAGTTTTTTCGACCTGTCAGCACGTGCATATGTACCTAACAATATACAAACAGCCGAAAAATCAATTTCGACCACCCCCGAGTAAATTACGACGAGTTTTCTCGTGACGTCTGTATGTACGTATGTGCGGATGTATGTGCGGGTGTATGTGCGGATGTATGTGCGTATGTGGCTCGCATAACTCAAAAACTATGTGCTGTAGAAACTTCTAGCTTGGTATGTAGGCTCTGAGGGGGGTCTAGTTGTGCACCTCCCCTTGTGATTGCATTCGAATGTTTCCAAAGGGGTCTTTTACCCCTTTTTGGGGGTAAATCAATGTTAATTTCAATACAGACTCAAGTGATATGAATTGGCGCCACCACTTGGCGACATGTCGCCAAGATTTTGGTCGCCAAGTGTTTGACGCCAACTTGGCGACATATCGCCAAGTTGGCGACAAATTTGGCGAAAAAATTATTTTTTGAATTTGGATTCAACTTGGCGCTATTGGCGATATTTTGCGAAAAATTCACTAAATGATATTAAAATCAGCAATATTTAGAAAAATAACCATTGTAAAATATTTTTTGCATTGTTTCGTGGTAGATTAGGGGAGTAAATATTTGAATTGTTACCTTACTCACTCCAAGCACTTTTTTTAACACTTAAGGCAACTACTAAGAAATTTACACGTAAAAGGAAGTAGTGTGGGGTCCATACCAGATTTTTTACTCATACATTAGGCATAACAACTATGTAAAAATTACTATGTTTGTTTACTTTCAAAATTCCCAATGTTCCCCAAAATTTCGGGTTTATTCCCCAAAATTCCCGGATTTTTTCCCGCCTCTCAAAAACTACAGGTTTTTTGCATCTCTTCCTGAGAGGCCACTCACATATTTTAGCTTCCATCTTCCATATAGGGCAGTAGCAGCCACGTGCTTTTTGCATAGCAACAGAACCTGGCAACCGTTCCTGGTGGACAAGCAACTCCATGTTTACCGTATGTGTAGCATGGTATTGCGAGTGCGCAGTTTTTTTTTTAGCCTTTTTTTAAGTGTAAAATGTATTCCGAGTCTTGTGAAAGCCTTCATAACGAAGCAAAAGGAAGATACATTGATAAAATCAAGATCATTAACAATTAGGATCCGTATTTATTAAGTAAAAATGAATTTTAAACTGATGCTCGTCTAACTTGCCGTACAAATACAAAAAAAGAAAAAGAAGGATCGATAGCTCCACAGTTTATGAATATTTAATGCATTAAGAACAATCAAATCCTATCAAAACAAGCATATTAGCAGACAGTTTGTTGTTATTCTACTCAGTGGTTAAAAACACGGAGAGTTTAGTAAATAATACTGTTACAAATCTTGTAAATAGTTGTTGTTTTTCCTGCCTTGCATCATTTTCATTAGTTTTGGTTTTATCTGACGTCATGTTGCAAAAGTATCTGAAGATATCACTTTTATCACTTGTATACCGGCCCTGTAACGTTTTGTAGTTTTTACACTTGCCCTGCATTTAATAAGCGTGAAGACATTTTTCGCTCGGAGTGTTTTCTTTTTTTTCTTTTTCTTTTTATTGCTAGAACTTTCTCAATGGATTATTTCAAGTTATGAATGATTTGGAATACTCCGGATTTTGCTGGAACATTATCGAAACTACGTTTCGAGTATAAATAGCTGGCCTTGAACACAGTCAGTCAGTTGTTTTCAGATTTGATCTGGTGACTCGTTTTCGTTCGCTTGGCGAATGATTGTTTTGCTTTTGTAATTGCTTAATTACTGTTCACGTTTGATACGTGGTGCTGAGTTACTGTTGAGAGTACAGTGTACTGTTTTGCTACCTAATTGCTGGATGTTTAGCAATTGTTTCCTGCTCATATTGTAAATAGTGTAAATACTTGTAAATAAATTTATAGTTACTTCCTCAAGATTGGAATGCTCATTTGAAGAAAGTTGAAGGTGCTACGGACTCGTTACAATACTTTTTCTAAATGACTGATGCATTGAAAATGAAACATCATTATGAAATACAAACAAAACAAGCCAAAACTGAAAAAAGAACGGGCCAAAATAGCAGTCAAATCTACAAGAAAATGATTACAAAGCAAATCATCAGCATGAAAAGCAGACGACGTTTCGAGTAAGTTTAGTTGTCATCAGCACGTGATATTTGTTTATCTACCAAGATGATGTCAGCTTCTACTGCCCTCGTGTCGGATGACTGAATGAGGCAGGCGCTGTGACTGTGAGTTATTCTAAAATATAGGAGAGTATAAGTTTAAAATAAAATAAAATAAAATAAATGAATAAGATATCGACGAACAGTCCTTTGCCTTGGCTGACGGACGTACTACTAAGTTTACGAATGTTTAAATAAAAGTTTTAAATTTCAGATCAAGAAGTCAATTCCTTAGAAAACTATGTGAATTTTAAATTCTGGGGACTTAGAGAAATTTGTATTTATTTAAATATTTTTTATTTCGAAGCTTAGCAGCTTCGCATACGTAGAGAAGAGAACTGCAAACCAGAGCAAACCTTGCCTAACTTTTGGGGACTGGTATACTCAAATAAAGAGACTGTCTCTGACATTTGCAAAGGGTTAGGGCGGAATTCAGGTAAAACCACGAAGAAAGAATGAGAGAAATGTTCTACGGATGCGCTAGTTTGAAAGTGGCAACGAATTCTCACCGCCGCCAGAGGACGCTGCTCGACAAACGCTCCCTATCTCCTACGGGAATCAATGTAAATGATACTGAATCTGTCATCTTTTTAAATGCTGCTATGGGAAAGAAATTTTTTTTTCAACTGGATTTTTGTGTAAACCATCGATTAACATTATGAACTAAATATGACTTTGATCCCACTGAAATTTTGCCGTATTTTTTAAGAAAGATGTTTAATCGACCGCATCTAGCTACTTGCCAAATTTGACATATATGCGACTGTATGTGACATTTTCTTTGCATTGTACGATATAATTTTTGCTGAGAATCAGTTCTCTAAATTATTGATAAATTAAGCATGGGGCAAAAAATTAATTATGTCAGAATTTAATTTTGTCATTAATTAAATATATTTAGTTGACAAAATAATTATTCGTTTAACATATTTATTAAATATATTTAGTTCATAATGTTAATCGATGGTTTGAGCAAAATTCCAATTAAAAAAAATATTCTTGGCAACAGCAGTCTTTAAAAAATGACAGATTCTGTCAGATTTAGCAAGTTGGTAAGTGCATTCGATTAAACCTATTTCTCAAAGAATACGGCACCTATTTTCGTGGGATGAAAATCATATTTAATTCAAAATGTCGATCGAAGATTTAGACCAAAATCCAGTCGAAAAAAAAATTTTCTTTCCCATAGCAGCATTTAAAAAGATGACAGACATTGATTCCCGCATTGGTCCCCCATTACATTGATTCCCGTAGGAGATAGGAAGTGTTTGTCGAGCAGCGTCCTCTGGCGGCGGTGAGAATTCGTTGCCACTTTTTGACAGCAGAGAATTAGCTCCTCCCCTTTAACCTCCTTGGGTAAAACGTTGCATCTGTAAAAGTGCGTTGCACGCGCATTTTTTCGAGTTTTCTGATTCTCGTGAAACGAGAAGCACCAATAGGGAAGATGCATGATTTTCAAACTGATTTGCAAATGAAAGACCCTGAAAAACTGTGCAGAAACATACCAATAACATCTCCATTAAGCCAATTTAAACATATTTGAATGGAGTTTTAAAAGCGATTAGGCCACGCCTCCTGGATAACGAAACTAACCGCTCCATGAGTTTGTGACGTCACAGAACACTGTCTTTCTCCCTGCGTTCCTTCTGCTCGCGTTTGCTCTGCCGTGCAGCACGGGACTTTACACTGGCAGATATTGAGAACATGGATCACTGAATCAATGCATTCCAAATGTACCAGTTTTAAAACAGAGGTTTTACATACTGCCAAGTCATAAAGCTTTTACAAGTCGCAAGGCTTCACGTTTTTTTAAAAATCTTACGTTTTTTTCAGCTATAAAAGAACGCTCATATAGTGAGCATTTAGCTGGTCAAAACGTGGGATTAGATTCTTTGAGATGGATGTCAGTCATGTTAACTGGGGGTGGGGGGGGGGGGTGAAAAGAAGAATACATTTTTTGTAATTCAACGAAAAATATTTATAGCGAATACACTTTTTCGAGATATAAGAATCAGATCTTTGGATAGCGCGTGTTTTTCGACTACAAGAATATCAAAATGCGTTTCAAAGCAATGCAATTCGGATATTCTTGAGGATTGTTTGTTGTTTATTTCATCAGAAATTTATTTATAATTTGTTTTCCTTAAGGCACATTTTAATTTTGATGATGACTTTTTAGTTATAAATCTAAACTTCTATTAGATTAATCTATAGATTAATTTTTTTATTTGTTACCATGCATAAAATAATCCGAATAAATAAACAAATAATGATGAAAAAATATGTACGTTTTAACGATTCATTAAAAATTTATTTATTTTTTTAATTGTAATCGCTGTTGCTATTTGGTTTAACTCAATTGAAGCTGGTATTAACTCTTCAAACCATTTAAATAGCACACGGGTGCAACACTCCCCCTCTCTCTGTTCGATAGATCAAATGAAATTTAAAATAGTGGGGAAATTTTTAAAGAAAGATTTTTGTTTCACACACTCTTAGATACATTTGAATGTCACCCGGTGTAAACCACTCTTCATCAATAATAATCATCCTCCGTTGGATGAATTCTATATAATTTAAAATAAATGAGGACATTTTTCAAGAAATTGTGAGATGCATTTTTGGTTGGTTTCAATCCCCGCATGGGTGTTACTTGGTGCCCTCCCCTCTAACGGTATCGATGCTCTGCGTTTCATAAATTCTATATAATATAAATATTGATGAAATTTTTAAGAAAGAAAATTTTTAGGTTTTATAAAGTTTCATAAACTCTTAACACATTTTGGGCGTGACGCCCTTCAAGGGTGTCCCCCCGAGGCAACCCCCGATACAGCCCCCTTTAAAAATAGTTTAAAACTGTTTTTTTGTTTTTAAAATTATTTATCGGGATAAACACTCCTGTTTTTACGAAAATAAAAGCTTTTGACTCATGTTACTGTTCAAATTCTTTTCATTTCTACTGAAATGAAAACATGGTGTTTTTCTGAAAATTGAAAAAGCGTACAGCTAGCCAACTTTGAAAAATTATCGGACTGCCTTTTATTGATTTTTTCTTCCATCATTTTAAATGAAAAGTTATTTTACTCTTAAAATAATAATAGTAATAAATATAAAAATATAGAAAAAAACGTATCAATCGTTGATTATAACTAAATTTCAGACGTTACATGACTGAATAAAACTAAGCATGCTTTAAAAATCCACAACAAAGAGCCCCGAAAATTGTAGCTAAAGTTGAAAACATTTTAAATATTTTAGTTGTAAACACTTGGGCATTTTTACTGAGAAATAATGCACGTACTTCTAAAGATTTCCGATTTGAAAAATGTTAGTGTTTTTCAGTGTTCAGAGCACCCCCCCCCCCCCTAGAAGGCTAATTCCAAGAAAATGATTGAAAGAATGAGAAAAGGATTGGAATGCAGTCTGAGTACGCAAACCTGTTCGTTCTATTCCTGATCTACCAGCTTTACTATGACCCTTACCTTTTGTGAAGCGGAGTACCTTTCGTTTATCCCCCCCCCCTATTTCCCCTTTAAAGTGAACAGTGACTATCAACCACTAAACAGAAACCACCACTGAAAAAACAGCACTGAAAAAACAGCAATTTAATCACAGTGACATAGTGCATGTTCCCTATTCGACCGTTACCGTCGAAACTCCGAGTTTCGGATCGGAGTTTCGATGGTAACGATTCCACGCTTTTGCGCAAACGCACTTTTGCAGATGCAGCGTTTCACCTGAATTCCACCCTTACTCTACCATATTTTGTGAGTAAAATACATGAATGTGTATTTTTAAATAAACAAGCCCGTATGTTTTTGTGTATTTCAAAAACAATTTATTGGTATGTTTTCAAAGTTTCAAAAGATGAAGAAGAGCCATTTGTTTAATATTATGTTCGGA
>JAXGGA010006613.1:0-68646 GCA_038373865.1 Uloborus plumipes
TCGTTCTCTGCATATGAAAATCCCATTTCGTGTATTTTTACTATAATTTATGAATTATCATTTGGGTAACTTATTTTCGGTTGCGGGATCAGCTTATCACACGAAATATTAAATTAATTTTGTAAGCATTTTATGTAAAACATAATACAGGTTTTATGGAAAATAAATAACATACAAGTTGAAGTACTTTAACTTTATGTTTAGTAGATGCATATTTTGTGGGAATTTTACGTAGATGAGCCACGTCGATTAAGGGCTCCGTAACTTCTAAAGGATTTATAACATTAAGTATAAGTTTGCAGTGGACTAGTTATAGATTTTGATTTTAGAATAAGCTGACATATTTCGACAGTAAGTTATTAGTCCAATCCTTCATTATTTGCTTCATAAATAATTTGTATCTTAGAATTTTATAGAAAATAGCGATGATGATTTCTCTGTAGCACTGTAAAAAATGAATGTTGTTTTTACAGTATAATAAAGCTAATTTTATAGTAATCAACTGTAAAAATTGCTAACTTTACAGTAAAAAACTAAAATTTTTAGTTTTACAGTACTGAACTGTGAAATTGCTAATTTTACACTAAAAAACTATAAAATTGCTAATTTTACAGTTTATTACCGTGCATTTTACAGTTTTAAACTAGAACCTCAGCTGCCAGTATTATATTGTTGTTTTTACAGTATGATACAGCTAAATTTTACGGCAATAAACGGTAAAACTTCTAACTTTACAGAAAGAAAATAAAATTGCTAGTTTCAGTTTATTACTATGCATTTTACAGTTTAAAATTGGAACCTCGGCCAGTATTGTACTGTAAAAACAACAGTTCATGTTCTGCAGTGTGTGACAGGACACGTATTTTATATCAGAAAGCTGGATTTCAAGGGATCTCTAAAACTTTTCAGAAAATCGATTTCTCTCGCTGACATTCACCCACACTCGGCATTCTCCTTTCGACAACTATTATTTACATTGCTGCGAAATCTTGAAAACGCCCGAGGAGAGACAAAACGGAGACCCGGGAAAACGACCTTGGAGGAAGGAGTGTGATGCTGCTAATTCCATCCGTCCCTTCTTTTCGGTTTCTGCGCAAGGCACTTTTCCTTAGCAATATTTTATGCCTCGCCTCTTACTTGCATGGTAATAAACGAAAAAAGCTATTCGTGTTTCTGGCACTTAGGGCATTTTAAAAAGTTTCGGAAAATTCAATCTTGCGTTTTTATGTTTATGAGCCGTCTAATTCAGCCTGTGCCAGGACTAGGAAGATTTCTATTTAGTTACTCATTGAAAGAAACTTAGTTAATGTTGTCACTTTCAAGTTTGGTTGTTGTTTCTGCAAGTGTTATTGTCGACTGTCCATTAGGGTGGGGCGAAAAATAAAAAGTTTTTCAGATCAACTTCTAATAGTTGCCAAAAGTTGTCTTAGGTGATAGTTAGCTTTTGTGCAAAATTTGAGAAAAATCGGTTAATATCTTCAGGGGGCGCTGCAATCGCAAAGTTTTACCATAGCTTTGTTATGGATTTTATGGTTGAAATATCAACAAGAATGCCTTTAGCTAGTCTCTTTGCGTTTTTTTTACTCAAAAGATGTTTTCATGCATTAAAAGCATATGAAATGACCCACAAACATTATTTTATATGATATATCTATATTTTAAAAAAAATCACTTTTTTCACGTTTTTGTTTCTTTTTAAATGCTTGAAATATAAATATATCATATAAATTAATTTTTTGTGAGTTATTTCGTATGCTTTGAATGCTCGAATATATCTTAGGAGTAAAAAAATTGCTATGAGATTAGCTAACAGCATTCTTTTTGATATTTTAACCATAAAATTCATAACAAAGCTATGGTAAAACTTTGCGATCGCAGCGCCCCCTGAAGATATTAACCGATTTTTCTCAAATTTTGCACAAAAGCTAACTATCACCAAAGACAACTTTTGGCAACTATTAGAAGTTGATCTGAAAAACTTTTCATTTTTCGCCCCACCCTACTGTCCATCCATAAAAACCGCGCCTAGCACTCGGGACCATTCCACTTAAAAAAGGGTGATGGGTTGTGGATGGGAACTTTTCGAAGTTTTCAATTTAAAACTTGCTTTTTTGCTATCCTTTTTGACACATTCAAGTAAACTATGTATTTGAAATTAGCTTCGTTCTACTGCAAAAAGAGGCTATTCATAGGGAGTGTCATACTTTTTTTCAACAATTTGAAAGTCTTCTCCCTTTGTCACAAAGTGTCACACTTCACTTAGCCCCTCCCCTCCCCTTGTCACGCTGTACATTAACCTGTTCTCTAAAAGTGCGCAATGTCACATTTCTTGTCCCCCCTCCCCCGTAACAATTTCCTGAAACTCCGGTCCTATCCCCTTGAAGCGGGAAAATCTCTTATAGACAATGCCAAAGTAATATTCAAAAATTGAAAAGAAAAAAACTTTTTTTATCTGACAATTCACACGTGTATGTTTGATTTCCTCGCAAAAAGAAAACTTTTATTTATTATACTTCTCTACTAATAATAAAGCTGAAGGTTTGTCTGTCTTTTTTTCTGTCTGTTACGCGCGTAGCGCCAAAACCGTTCGGTCGATTTTCATGCCACTTGGCACAAAATTAGTTTGTAGCATGTAGTTTTGCACCTCGAAGCGATTTTTCGAACATTCCATTTCGTTCTTTTTCTATTCGAATTCTTAGCGGAAATTCGATAAAATAGGGAAGAAATATTCCATACACATTTTCAAGTCTTATGTCATTCGAAAGCTTGAAATTTTCTGCACAAAATGATGTTTTTTCGAAGTTTCTACGATCACCAGGAGAGCTGTAACAATTGTTTTTAGAATCCCGGAATTCAAGGCTTATCTTCAGTAAAGCAAGCCAAACAATTCTAAAATGGTTAATGAAATGAATTATTTTATCAACGGAAATCAACTTTTAATGTTGTTACCATGGCTACGTGTTTATTTCGTTTATTTGTTTCGTTCTTTTTCCATTAATAATTTTAAAAATGTATTTGTTTTTGTAGCAATCCAAACTCCAAGCCTTATTAAAATTAGTCAAATGAAATATAATAAAATCGTGATAAGATGGCACCTGTCAATCAAATGAGAAATCGAGTCCTTTCTTTAAAAAAGGTTTAGAAGGAAGAAACTGACACGTACCATTGTTGTGAGTTTAGAGATATTTTGGCTATCTGACGAGTTGTGTAGAAGAGGGAAACATTGTTTAACTAAAATGAGGTCAAAAAAGAAACAACATGATAGTAAACCATTCTAAATTTATCGTCTGGCAAAACATATTTTATTTCCTTTTTTTAAATTTCAATATAAATTGCAGTAAATGGCTTGAGTGAACGAGTTTGGCTTTTAATTTATCATTTGCTGGTTGATGTTTGTCGATGTTTATTGTTTTTATTATCATGGTGAAGAATAATGCACGAAATTTCTATTATTTTGTTTTTGAAGGTAGGAAAGAAAACTTTCTTCTTCTTTTAAACTTTGGTAAGATTTCTGTGAGCAGCAAAATTGTTCTTATTTTCTCTTTTGGCTTATTTTTGTCCCCCAAGGGGGTTTTTACCCCTTTTATGGGGTAAATCAGTGTTAATTTCAATGCAGACAAAAGTGATATGAATTGGCGCGACCACTTGGCGAAATATAGCCAAGCTTTTAGTCGCCAAGTGTTTGACGCCAATTTGGCTACATATCGCCAAGTTGGCGGCAAATTTGGCGAAAAAAATTATTTTTTTATTTTGGTTCAATTTGGCGCTATTGGCGATATTTTGCGAAAAATCCACTGAATGATGTTAAAATCGGCGATGTTTAGGAGATTAATCAATGAAAAACATTTTTTTGCATTGTTTTGTGGCAAACTAGGGATGTAAATGTTTGAATTGTTATCTTGCTCACTCCAAGCACTATTTTAGCACTTAAGGCATCTACTAAGAAATTTACACGTAAAAGGAAGTAGTGTAGGGTCCATGCCAAATTTTTATATCATTCTTTAAAAGAATTACAGTTGAATAACTAAAATAGAGTATTTTTTCTGCTATATCAATTTTTTACAAATGAATTTTTAATTTTATACCACGGGCAAAGCCGTGCGGGTACCGCTAGTTGAAAATAAAGGTGGAAACAAACCAAGTATGAAAACTCTCACATGAAAATGATTATTCTGTAAAGGTAAAATGCAGTCTATATCAACCATTGAATCAATTGCGCGCCTTAATGAATAGCATTAAAATTTATAACAGTGAATTTCTGTGTTTTTTTAATAAAAAGGTGAGAAAGCGATATAATTTATACATTACTTTAATGGTTATTTTTTTACAAATCCAGCTATAAAAAGTAAGGATTATGCGTTATAAGAAAGTATTATGTGTTTCACAACAGCTGGTAAAGAGACAAGTTAAATGTGTATAATAGGGCTGCGACATCAATGTCGATGTTTTGGAAACATCGATGTTTGAGGGTCGATGTTTTTCAAACATCGATGTTTTAGGTTAGATGTTGTTTTCGATGTCGATGTTTTATATCCCAGAAAAGAAAGCCAAAGAAAAATATACGATAAGCATACTTATTAAAAAGTTTAATTTTTAATCAAACGTTGCAATATTAACCTCGTAGGGAAAAAATTCTATAATTATTATCAATGTTTTGTCTTTGATGTTTCTGAAACATCTCAAATTTGTTCTCGCGTTTTATTTATTTATTTTTTTTTTATGTCTTTTAATTATTGCTGTTTCGCGTTCAGTGTTTTTTTTTCTTCTTTCGATGTCCTTTTTACATTTCAACAAAAAATAATAACAATATGCGATAAAAAGATTCATCTTTCTTTAAGGTAGCAGTCTGGTAACTTATGCCTATTTTCATGACTTCTTTGGAGGGTGGTTTTTTATAGGAAAATAAAAATGAATTATCTTGAATATTAAGAGTGCTTATATTTACATATTGAAAAAGTAAAAAAAAAAATAGTTGAAAAAATTTAATAGTTTATTATTATTATTATTGTCACTCGAAGTTGGAACCTCAAAAAAAAAAAATGCACGTGGGTGGCCCGGGTGATTTTGGCTCTTGATGTTATCTGAAATCCATTATTCTTGATTATTCTTAATCTATAGACATGTCATTCTGGTCGGAACTACTGAAGTTAAATTTCAAGGGTAAATAACAAAATGGGGGACTTTTTAAAAAAAAGTCCTTTTATTTTAGCAAAGGAAGAGTTGTAAAATAAAAAGTTTCGGGTGAAAAAAATTTTCATTAGTACCGACGAGAACTATAAGTGTGTAAGGCAGCCTGTTAAAATTTGAAAGCAATCGGTTCAGTAGAAAAAAAGTTACGACCCGGGCCGACCAGAAATACAATGTTTTGAGTAAAATGCATTTAAAGTTCAACAACAAACTCCGAGGCGCTCTAGGAAACTCATTATAACTCCCGAAATATTTCGAATTTCTGTCTGAAATTTTAACAGTATATTCTCAAGATATTACACTTTCAAATTGAGCAAAAAAAAAAAAAAATTCGATTTTTTGAGCCCAAGTTACCAGACTACTTACTACCTTAACCACTAGTTGCAATATCTACCCAATTGGATTTTTTTTTATAACTAGCGATGATTTATAGTCAATGATTTTCAAATGCATTTGATATTTTTTTCGATAATGTTTCACATTTTAGCAACAAATATGTTTAATAAAATTATGTGTCAGAAAAAAGTTAACACAGGTTGTCAACAGTTGCAGTATATATCTCTCTGAAAAAAGTTCTGTTAACTGACGTCGTTATCTTACGGTTGATATTTTTCCAGGAGACAAAAGGGACATTCCACGGTAACTTACGTTACATTTCGACCAACTCGTATGCATTTAGCACCTCAGTACAAACAAACATTGTTATGCAAACCTTGTACAAAAGCATTCAACCCAAATGAGAGTCAAAAGCAAAATTAAAATGCAAAAATATTCGATGCACTTACATTTTACAAAATTTAGCAGTCAAAAATAAGGCAGTAACTTACGTTACACAAAAAGGGAATGACATAGTATGGAAATTTGTTCTAAGGCAAATTTCTCAAACAAAATTTATTTACAAGCATTTCTTCAACAAAATTTATTTACAAGCATATCTTTATTACAAAAATTAATGAATGAAAATTACAGCTTAGTTTAGATCAAAATACTGAATATTAACAATTATGAGTTAAATTTACAGAAATGTAATGCCAAACTCAATGATAATCAAAAATATTACAAAACATAAGACTTTTAAATGCATACTGGCAGCTGGTATTAACAAGTTAAGGTAATTCTATTTTTCGAATCATGTTTTCTCTTCTAATAAATTTCATCTGTCGTTTCTGGCCATTTCTAATTGGTTCCAACAGCAACCATTATTTTTACTTTAAATTCGTTCTTCTTGTTCCTTAAAATAGCAACTAAACGAAACCCTACAGATTGTTCATTTCTAGTACTTAAATGGTCATTGTCAATGTGCGGATCTTCAGAAAATATTTTTGATAAATTTTGCTTTCTTTAACATATTTCAATACTATTAAGAGTGAATTTTATTTATGAATCTGTAATATCCACATTACTTTTCTCATACTCCTTCTACAGCGCATCTTTTCTGCAGAGTTCAGTGGCATTTTAATGCAGAATAAAATATATTTCAATTGAAAGAGATAAAATATTTTTATACTTGTTTTTCCAAAACACATTTGATAACTGTAAACCATAACAGAAGTCATTTTTGAATAATTCATAGCACATTACCTCCTAAATGTTTTGAATGCAGTGATATTATTTTTGAGAAAATAAATATCTTAGAAACCAAAAAGAAACATGTTTTTATAATAGAGGTGTATTGTAATCTTATTGAAAAATAGACACATTTTAAGAAATATGAGTAATTTAAATTAAGTAAATACAGTACAATTAAAAGAATTCTTGAATAAATTACTCCTATTAACCACATAGGTTTTATTTACAATTTACTTTATTTCTAAACACAAGCATTTAAGTACGAAGGTAACTAACGTTATCTGCATATGTGGGTAACGTTACAAGTTTTGATTGTAGCACAAAAAATTAAATAAACAAAATTCAAAAGAAAAGTACTGTTATTTGCTTAGTACACACTTGTAAGATAGAAAATATAACATAGTTAACATTGTATTGCCTTTTCTTTATTTGCTTTAAAAACTTTAACATGTTTTTGGTAACTTACGTTACATGGAACAGAGCCTTTTGGAAATTGACATAAATCACTTAATTAAATTGAAAACACTTATTTCATAAATTCACAGTATTAATTAAAAGTGTAATGAACTATAATCTTCCTTTGTCACATTTATCTAATGGAAAAAATTGAAACTTATCAATGTTGAAAGTTTGACAATTTGCTTCCCTAAAAATAAAATACTCTAATACCAACTTCAAAGTATTTCCGAAACTAAAAAACTAAATTCCTAACAAAAAATTGTTATAAATAAGAAACTTCTAACATTTCTAAACCAAAAAATATGCAGAACAGTCACATTGCTCGAGTTTAATTTTTTCAACGCTTTTCCACACTTGCATGGAATTGCCCAAATCTGTATCTAATTGAGTGAAATAAAGAGGCGCTTGTAATGGGGAGTAATTGAATAACAACTGTAAATTAAAATGTATAAAAAAATCAAGAAACAATAGCGATGTTTTGAAACATCGATGTTTTTTGGTCGATGTATCAATACCATCGATGATCTTATTTTCAAACATCGATGTCTTTAAACATCTAAACTTTGTCTTCGATGTCGCACCCCTAGTGTATATTTGAAGGTAATCAGGAATCTCTTAATCAATCAATTACGTTAAAATGCATATTTAAAAACTAATTTGGAGTTCAACAACTGTTGACTGCAGAAAAAAGTACAAACAAAACTAAAAAAATAACCTTTCTCAAACATGAATCTTTTAGTCTGTCTAACAAAAGGGTCAAACAGTATTTTTAATAGCCTGTGTATTCTATTTTATTTATCTGTTTCATTTCAAAAAGAAAAAAATGAATCCTTTAAGATAACTTTATAACTAGATCATCCCTCCCCCCTCTTTCGATAAGAAGAGATGAAAAACGTCTGCGCTCTCAACTCTTTCTCGCTGGTCATTTCAAGACTCCATTAAAACCAGGAACCGTTATCTCTCGCAAACAAACAGAGCAGACAGTAACATAAAACGAGGAAGAAGATCCCAATAAGTTCGTTTTCGTTCCTCAAATGAAACTGGCGTGGAAGGCAAGTAAACAAACAAAGCGAAAATAGATTAAACAAAGGTGAAGACGGGAAAAAAGAAAATAATAATCGAGCAACAAATACAAGAGAAGATGGAGAGGGGCATATATCGCGCGTGAGTTTGCTATCAGATCATCCTGCGAGAGTGCAGACCATTGACGAGATGGGCGGCAACCCATCATCAGCATCATCATCCTCGGACCCGGGTCAGGTTCACCGGTCCTTCAAGGGTTGCCGGGTTGTTTCGGGAAGCAATCTTCTGATAGCCTTATCTCGATTCACTTAGTCTGATTCAGTTCGTTCAGGGTGAATCAGTGAACCTTGGTTCACTTGGTTAAGAGAAACGGTGATCTCCGTTCACTGGGCATGGTCTGAGCAAAAGATTCAGCTGGTGAATAAAAGCCCAAATCTAGCTTCACTTTTAGTCCTTCACTTCGTCCCTTAGTTTGCTTCAAAAATTCACTTGAAAAGTCTATAAACGATTCCTCTGATGATTCCTGCTACTGAAACTGGGTCTATGTGTAATATATCCCCCCCCCCCCAAGGCACAATATTGATAACTAATTTAGATGCATCCTCCATAAAAATCGCCCAAGCTTGATGAAACATTTTTCTCTGATTAATGCTACAAACAATCTTCACTAATGTGATATGTGAAATGCTTTAATAAATAAATACATTACAACAAAAATATGGATCATAATAAAATTTGAGAAATATTCTGTGAGATAAAAATATGCATGTTACGCTTTATTAAAGAATTTTATGTTTATAGTAAAAGTGCTAGAAAGTCATGACACGAACTATAATCAAAACCAATATCCGCCTCTTAAACCCTTACCTGTCTCTCCCGTATGCTGCACGGGTACTTTTAAATCTTTTCTGACTCGCTGATGAATATAAAATGAACAAAAAAAAATACAATTGAAAAATTCGGCATGTTTTTGAACCGAATTATGGAAAGAACAAGAACTGTTAAAGGGTCAAAATTAATAAAGGTGAACTAGGAGAAAGTAACAGACTGGAAAACAAATTAATATAAGGAAAATCAAGGAAAACTGCTGGTGGATAATATAATCACCTTGAGGATACATTTGCACTCATTTCACTCTGTAGTATTTTTAAATTTCAAACTTAATTCTAGATCATGGAAAATTTTTCCGGTGCTGGATTTTTCTAAATTATTAGTGAGCGACCCAAACAAACTCACCTTTTCCTTACATGACTCTTTGAACCCCCCTCCCCCCCTTGACGCGTGGCATCATTTGTGGACAACCCCAAGGTCTCTGCCTCAAACTGGTTAAGATTAATTCTCACTCACGGGAAAACGATAAGATTGATATGCTTTAAAAAATATCACCGCTTAAGGAAAAAATGTTGAATTTACAAAGGAAGCTTTTTGTCATTGATAATTTCCTTCATCTTTGACAACCATGGCTGAAGTCACATAAACAGTTAGCTGGAAACAATATTTTAATCTCTTTTTATAAAGTATCTGTCACAATATTAGAAGATTACGTGAATACGAAATAGATTTTTTTTTCCTTGGTCAAGCCATTTTATCAGTGTGATTTATTTAATGTTAAAATGCATTACCACGTTTTAAAAGGTAACAAATGAGGCAGAAAAATTGCTGTCTTCACATCGTCCATGTTAGGTATAATAAGTTGAAGATATCGAGGTGGCGTCGAGGTCTTGAAACAGCAATTAGCAAAAAGCGAAAGCAGTATTCCTTGCCTTTACTTAAATGACCTGTGGTGTTTTGTATGTTAACTGTAAAGAGATTTCTTTTCTTTTCAACAGGGCTGCGTAAGCGGCTTTCGCCTTTTGCATATCTAGTGCGATCCTCCTATATGACATCTAAACTTTCACGTGCCACCATTAAGACCCAGATGTCGATGGCACAGACAGGGCCCGATTAACCTCTGAAGTTAGAGGAAGCTTAATCTCATTCCGGGGCCCCCTGCTTTTTTTCAGGGGCGGGGGGCTATTTCGGTATCATTGACGCATTGAAACAAATCTTGCTAATACTACAAACATTGTTTCTAAAAGCAACTCAGCAGATCACAGAATTTAAACAACCTAATCAAAGTATACGGTAAAGCCGGGATCCCATATTTAAAAGTAGCTAGTGGGAGGTGTGGAGAAATAACTTTATATGAAATTTGCCCCTACTTTTTAAATCCCTGCTTAAAATTTTCATTCAGCCAGTGTTAATGCTTACATTAGATTAAGAAATGCTTTTAAAAGCAGATACTAGAATTTTTTATCACAAGTTTCCCGTCATTTTCGGGTCCCCTAAAAATGTTGTGGGGAAGCTCAAGTTTCTCAAGCCTTTTGGGTAAACAGGCCCTGGTCACAGATAGTTAGCCAGTTTTCCACCAGATTGGGGTACCTGAGGCTCTTTTTCAATGCGAAGTGCACTAGAAATTTAGTTTTACCGAAGAAATTCCAAGACAAACGAATACCCAAGGGATCCTTAACATGCCGTATAATCATACAGCATGGCGCTGTAGATTTTCTGCATTGCTTTAAAAAAATCTAACTGTATCCATAAAGGATCTATTATAAAATACTAGGTATTCAAAAACCACTATGGAAAGGGAAGGAATTCATACGTGTTGTTCCTAGACTTTCAATGAATCAAAGCGCATCTTCGGAACAAAATTAAGTAGCAAAATGTATGTTTCAACAACAGAATGCCGTTCTTTTTGGTGAGCGAAAAACACTTGTGCAGTTTTCATTGCAGGAGTGCATCTTACCGCTCACGTTACTATATTTTTAAAAGTCTAGTTAGTAAACTGTGGTTATTTACAATCATCACAATGGTGTCATAAAGAAAATATAATTCGACTTTGTAAAACTTTCAAACGATTTTAAACGCAATATAAAAAGCAAATTACGTGAAATAATTACTATACAAACAGAATAATAAATTAAGAACCTATATTTTTCTCTGACACTTAAGGTTTATTATAAAGTTAAAAAAAAACTAATTTTCCAAGAACAACTTAAATAAATCTTAACTATTTTCACATATTGAATAATTAGGTAAATTTATGTACGTTAAATTTTTTGTACCTTAAAAATTGCTTTTGTGTGAAACTTTTTGAAGTAGAAAAAGATTTACAATTTACATTTGCTTTTATTTTTATTTCAGGACGAACATCGAAGCCAAAAATGGGTATAGAGAGCTTTAAAGGCAGAAACTGAGGAATGGTTGATGAAGAAAAACTTGGAAGGCAAAATTTAATTGAATCAGATTTAGAAACGGAGAAAAAAAAATATGTTTTTTTATATGTTTAATAATTGTAATTTGTTTCTGAAATCAATAAAATTGTCCCTCAGCATTTGAACTAAGAATTCGTTCTTAAATAAAGGATTTTCTTCTCTTAACCATGAACTTCAAAAGTATAAACTCTAGTTTTCTCTTTACTTTTGTTTTTTTACTATGATTCGTTACAAATTTTATAACCCAGCTTACAGACATATTTTAAGGACAGTTGAAAAATTTATAAGAAAAAAAATGCGAATATTTACATTTTTAAAATGATTCATTAAACAATATAAGACAAGGGAGAAAAGAGCACCATTACTACACTACGTGATAAATGCTAAGGAGCAATTACATTTCTTATACAGTCGGTCCCGCTTAAACGAATACTGTCGGTTCCAAGAAATATTATTCGTTTAAACGGGGTATTCGATCAAGCGGGGATCTTTAACATTACGTCTATGGCATTGATTCCGAGATATTTTATTCGTATGAGCGGGGTATTCGTTTATCCGTTACCAGATTAAGCGGGGACGACAGTAATGATTAAAACTGGAAAATGATTGAAGAAACAGAACTAAGTGAAAATTTAGTAGGGAGGATGTGCCATTATTATAGTGCAAAACGGTACAGATATCACTGCACGATGAAGTACAAACTTTAAAATAATAAAAATCCTCCTTAGATGATTTTAAAGCAGTCATGAGACAAAGAAAGAACAATTGATCGATAGATAAGAATGATGCAGACATGAGTACCTTAAAGTGGTGTTTGATTACCACGGACACTAATGCTCATTTTGCATATGTTCTCCATTCTTCACTACACTATTGAGCGATCCTTTTGGGATACTGCCCCAATCCTCTCTCATGTCGATTTTGAGCTCTTGCACTGTTCGGGAAGGAATGATTATTCATGAAAATCGTCTGCCAATAGCATCTCAGGCATGTTCAATAGGATTTAGGTTTTAAAAGTAAGTAGGCCACTGTAGAAAGAGAATATTTTAACTTTGAAATGTGAGTGATATTTCAATGTTTCTGTGTGTCAGTGCATTTTCATTTATAAACAGAAAGTCATGGCCTACAGTCTGAGCCTCTCGAACATACAACATCCTCTTCAAACAAAAACAGCATCTAGCACTCAAAAAACTGTTGTGTGTGTTTCCTGAAAAGAAGAGGGGGGGGGGGAACACATGATTTTGCACAAAATGAATGTTTTTAACGTAAAATCTGCTTGAGTTACGCCTAGAAAAAAAATGAACTCAAACCGCCGGTGATTTGTAACAGTGACGATGACAAATAGTCTCTCCAAATAAATATTAAAGACAACGAACAAGACTTACTCTCATTCTCATGATAATCTAAAAGGACATATTAGCGGCAATCAAGTGAAAGCAATAACCAATCGTAGTCACTTAAAAATAAAAAAGAAACGGTGAAAATAACGAAAATGTGAAAAATTTGAAGCTGTACCACCTTCAAAATAGTCAATTGTTTCACGTATAAATGTGTAAAAAATTTTCAAATATTTTTGGAAGCCAAGAGTACAAATTATGATGTTTCTCGGGACAAAACTGTGTCTCAAAAAACAGCAGTACAGGAAAAGGAGGGTTATAGACACTTCAAAACAAATTACGTACCTTATTCGATACGGTACAGAAATTTAAAAACACGGTATTTGAAGTTTAAAGCTTTTATTCCCATTTCGGTTAAAACGAGGAGTAAATATCCCTGTCCCGTTACACTTTTTATAGATTGGTTCGACTGCAACAATTTTTTTGTTATTCAAATGAAAATACCGCTTAGACAATTTCTTAGATCTTTTTGAAATGCTTTTAAAAACTAATGTATCACAGCTAGTGAATTTCTTGATCACGTTCTTAAAGAACCGGTTTCGAAGTTCGCCAAACCTGAGATTAAGATGCAGTTCATTTGACGACGCCCTTTGTGATTGATTAGCTTGTTAATAGAGATCATAACTGACAGGGGGGGGGGTGTAATACAAGCACGAAAATTATGGTTCCACATGTTTGAAAAGTGGAAAGCGAAACGTTTTCTTAAACTCTTACCGTTGTCGAAAGCAAAAATTTATGTTCCATCGATGTACTCGGACATTGATACTACTTAATTTTTCTTCTTTTTTCATTTCCAATTTCATTTAGCAAAAAATCACCTTAGTAGTTCCCGTAGATTTTTTCATACTGAACTGAAAACAAAAGCAGTTTTGAAATTGATTTTGTGTTTGAATATTTTTTCAAGCAGTATTTTCTTTTCTTTTCCTTTCCTTTTCTTTTCTATTCTTTTTTTTTTTTTTTTTTACAGAACCTACAAAACAAAAGTTTTTGGAAGCTTTTCTAGAAAATGCTTTTGTGAGTGAGCTACAAAACTTCCGGAAATCTGCTTTTGTATTAAATTTTATTTCTCTAAATTTCACATATCAGGCTCTCCACTTCATTGTAGAGCTCATGTAGTCAATTTCCTCTGCAGTTTTGATTTCGCATATGAGCCCATGGTACAAATTACCTGACATATTTTTTATATATTTTCTTCGTGCATAGCCTGTCTGTAGAGGTAGGTCTAATTTATGTTAGATTTTGTCCTAAAATTTCAATTTGGTCTTTCAAACGCATTAAAAAGACAAGAATTCTAGTAAGCATTTTTTTCTTTTTTTTTAATTCGTAAAATAATTGCTTTTCTATCAAAGTCTGTTTATTAAAAGTATGCGGCAGAGTTCTTTAGGCAACACGGAACATTGGAAGTTTGGGTGGAGTTTCATTCTGGCAGCAACATACGCTAAACTTAAGTAAAAAGATATTGTGGATGTCACTAAAGTTAACGCGCAGTTCCTGATTAATGACACTTGTGTTTCAGTCGAAACACATGGGATAAGAAAAAAAAAGATTAAAAATAACTTTGCAACATTTCTATTCCAGTCATAAGTAAACGTTTCGCTCTACACAATCTTACAAGTACCACACCTTCAAAATGGTGAAAAAAAAAAAAAAATGAAAAAGTTCTTTAAACATGAATTCATAACTAAAGTACTCTCCAATTTTTATCTTTTAGGGATTGATCGAAAATATAAGCAAGAGATTTTACAGAACGAAACCATTATTACACTATCAAAGAGCGATTACTATTTATCTTGTGTAAAATGAAAATTAGGGGTGATCCAAAAGACTTACCGCGGACACTTTAATTATTTTCTTCGGTAAATCTCTGATGCCTAGTTTTCAGACAATCACATTGGGTAATCAACTCGACAGCAAACACTCATAAATAATTTTAGAGTGGATCAAATATAGTACCAGAGGCAATATTAGAGAAAAGTGCATGTCAAAAGCCTTTAGAATTAAACATGTAGGAAAATTATAGGCAAAGTGAAGTAGTTTAAATAAATCGCTTTTTACAAAGGGAAAATGGGAATTTGTTTTGAAACATATAGTTCTTAAAAAAAGAACAATGTATTTTGTAATAAAACTTGCATTAGAACATCATTTTTTATTTTTGGGTGTAAATTTGTAATTGTTGAAATTTGTAAAAAGTTGAAAATCTTTGCTTTTTTTTTCACGGAGCAAAGTGAAAAGGACATTTTTTTTAATGAAGTACTTTCTATTTGATTATTAAAAATATTTTTGACCAAACGAATGAAAAAATAAAAGAAATAACAAATGAATTAACCTTTTAACTGTCATGCCCGAGATAGTCTCGGGCACAGCTTTTCGAAAATGTCACGCCCGAGTATAACTCGGGGTAATTTTTTTTTTTTTTTTGAGTGCATCGTATTATTATACCCGAATATATATCGGGAGACTTTTATTTCGGCTTCATCTCTTTGTCAAACCCGACTATTTCTCGGGTTTGTGCTCGGAAAAGTGTTAAAAATCAAAATAACCTGACAGTTAAAGGGTTAAGAAATGAGTTGCTAATAAACGATAAATGAATCAATTACTTTATTTATTAATTAACTAATATATCACTTTTATAGTCTTCACTGGTTTTTGCATATTTCACTCCTTCAAAATGAAATCAACTGCTCTAAAAAATATCATGGAATATGTTCTAGCCTGAAAGATAAGAAAGAAAATGAAATCCGAGATATATCTCTGTGCTTCAATTCCCTTTTCTGAAATACAGCATAATATTTCATATCTAAGTACCAAAAAATGTTATTTAATTGCTTAACTTTAAAAACTTCGTTTAACCTCAGTCTTTTCCACTACAAACCCAAATTCGGATCGTTCGTCGATGTTTCTCTCAAAATTAAGCGTCATGGAAAATGAGAGGAAGCGATTGAGATTTTCTGTACAATACATTTCATCGTTGTTATATTTTTAAAAATAAAGTATCAAATATTCCAAATGCTAAAATTGAAAACATTACGCATCTTTTTTTTTCCTACCGTATTCCATTTTATTCTTCGAAAGTAGTTTTATTTATTTTTTATGACATTAATCACTCTTATGGTTTTTACTATTTTCGTGTATTTCACTCCTCTTAAATGAATTTCATTCACTCTTCGAAAAAATGTCAAGGAATATTTTCGAGCCGTGAAAAGTTTCCTACCCTAAGAAATGAATGTTGTTTTTACAGTATAGTACAGCCAATTTTACAGTAATGAACTGTAAAAATTGCTAATTTTACTGTAATAAACTGGATAAGACTTAATTTCACATAACTGAACTGTAAAATTGCTTATTTTACAGTATTAAACTGTAAAACTGTTAATTTTACAGTACTGAGCTATAAAATTGCTAATTTTACAGTAATAAACTGTAAAATTGCTAATTTTACAATTTATTACCGTGCATTTTACAGTTTTAAACTGGAACCTCTGCTACCAGTATTATATTGCTGTTTTTATAGTATAATACAGCTAAACTTTACGGCTATAAACTGTAAAATTTCTAACTTTACAGTGAACAACTAAAATTGCAAGTTTTAAAATTTGTTTTTGTGCATTTCACATATTTAAATTGGAATCTCGGCTGCCACTATTATACTGTAAAAACAACAATTCATTTTTTGCTTTGTTGGTATATCTCTGTGCTCAAATATAAAGGCTGTTTACCTACTTTTTTTGTGAAAATTACGCTATTGTTCTCATATATGAGAGCCACAAAAGTTTATTATTAACCACATAATTTTAAAAACCATTTCTCCTGAGTTATCTAAACCAGGAACTCTCACCTGTACCAACGCCTCCTAAATACAAAATGACTAGTACATTTGCTTCCCTACCGTCGAGATGGGTTCCACTTTAAACGCCACCTTGCGGCAATCCGTTAATGCCGTTATTATTTTTTGATTGGTTAATTTCTAAATTTAAATTCAGAAATGAACCAATCGTTCATTTTTCTAAGAACTCCGGTAGATGGCGGTGCATTGTGAATGAAGGGCATTTTGAAGTTACTGGCGGTAGATCCAAACAATATTCGAATTAAATTTTATGATTGGTTGATTTTTAAATTTAAATGTAGAAATGTTCCAATCGTTAATTTCTCTTTCTCGAAGAACTCCGGTAGAGGGCAGTGTATCGTGAACCAAGGACGAAATTTTGCTCTGTGCTAAAAACCAGAAAGTTGCAGGCATTTAGTGTTTTGGAGGCGTTGGCTGTACTCCGTGAGCAGTTTTCATGTATTCCGCGATCAGGTACAGAAAACTAATCGATATCATATTTATAGTAGCAATCAAATTTATTAGAGAAAACTTTTAGAGTCCTCTCCTTTCACCTGATATTATTATTGCGAAAATATAATTTCTATTTTCTACTTTATATGGTTCGCTTAGGATTCAGAAGAATATCAAGTAGCCCATTTCAGGAACCTTACGATCAATGAAAAAAAAAAAAAATCAAATTAGGTGGACTTAAAAAATTGAATATTGTTTTTACAGTATAATACAGCTAATTTTACAGTAATAAACTGCAAAACTGCTCATTTTGCAGTACTAAACTGTAAAATTGCTAGATCGCAGTAATAAACTGAAATTGCTAGTTTACAGTAATAGACTGAAATTGCTAGTTGCACGGCTTATTACTCTGCATTTTGGGGTTTTAAATTGGAACCTCTGCTGTCAGTATTACACTGCTGAATTTATAGTATAATACAGCTGATTTCATGAAAATAAACAGTAGCATTGTTAATTTTACAGTAATAAACTGTAAAATAGCTAGTTTTACAGTTTATTACAGCGCTTTTAGTTTTAAACTGACACCTCTGCTTTCAGTATTATACTGTAAAAACAACAACTTATTTTTTGCAGTGTAGCATTCAAAAGGAGAACAATAAAAGATGGTTTTAGAATAATAAATAATTTGCCCTTGTGTCCCTGTAATCGAAATATGACCTTTTTAAGTCTCCCGAATTTTGTAATACAAGTTGCCAAATTTTGCGAGTTTCAGTGCGTAATAGCACTCCTTTTACATGATTTATAGATAGACGTCGTGCACATGAACACGGTGAAATAGCTTGATCCATTTCTCACTTTTTCTTTGCATTTGGCGCTTTTGGCTAAATTTCAGACTTTAAAACCTCGATAACAAGGATGAATAATTATTACGCTAAAAATGTATCTCAAAATGCTCTTTCAATTAGTACCGATTTGAACATTTTCCATTATTACCGCAACCAGCAACAAATAATCTGTGAAAGTGTGAAAAAAAAAATTTTTTTTTCGAAGTGTTTTTAAAGATTTACGCAGGCTTTTAAAAGACAGAAAATGTCTGCATTTTTGTCTTCAATATAATCTGCAGAGAATCCACAAAAAATATTTCTTTTTAGTTTTTCGAAACATTCTGTAGGTTTTTGCAGCATGTTCCAAATATGCTTAAAATTTCTGCAGATTTTACAAATTTTTCGGCAGGTTTTTAATACGCTTTTATTAATTTCAGTTGTGGGTACGTATCTAAGGGCCCTGCTCCACATCAGCGTAAAACACGACCGAAACCAAAGGCAGAAACCGAAAATTCGGGTACTTTCCATAGGAACACTATGTAATCCATTTAACGTTTCTGCTTTATTTTTCTGCTTTACACCAATGTGAAGCAGGGTCCTAAATGGTGTTCCTATGGAAAGTATCCGGATTTTCGGTTTCTGCTTTTGGTTTCGGTCGCGCTTTCCGCTGATGTGGAGCAGGGCCCTAATGAAATTCACGTTTTTTTCAAATATAAAAGTAATTCATTTTTTACTATTATTAATACTAACTATATTATATAAAATATATTTATCATATTACATGTTGATGTATTTATTATAAGAACATCTAAAAGTGAATTTTTTAGTATTTTAAAATAATTTAAATATTATTTTAGCTGAGCTTCGTATAATTTCCCGGTCAGCAGTGAAAGGGTTAAGAACCACCAATCCGAACCCTTTTCCCCTTCGAACTCAAACTCGGACCGCATCCCAAACGACGATGTTTCTCCCAAACCGGCAACTTGGCCCGTCGATCGAGAGCGATACCGGCACTTGTTGCAGAGTCAATTACAAACCCATTTCTTCCTTCCGAAGAGAGACCCATCTTGTCGTTCCTTTTCTGTTATAACGAGATGAGGGCGCCGTTCACGCTCTGGGGCGGGGCCACCCCCCTTCACTATCCTATCAGATAATGGAGGACAATGCTCGCGCAAAGGGTTCTTGATCGGAAAGTTAGATGGAGAACGGTACAGACGAGCCCATACTGCACGCACGATGTTTCGTACCAGAAGGGCTTGCAAACAAAATTTGTTTTGGAGACTTCTGTAGGATTGGATTAAGCACTTGCACACACAAAGGTGCATTGGTACCGGGACGTCGTTTTCGTAGAGCGTATTCAGGGTAACTGTGAGTTACAAAGTCTCTTTTTTAAACTGTCCCACTCATATTTTAAGTTTGTTGGTTTCTTTCCACTGTAAAAAATGAATGTCGTTTTTACAGTATAATAGAGCTAATTTTATGGTAATAAACTGTAAAAAAATGCTAATTTTACAATAATGAACTGTAAAATTGATACTTTTACAAAAGTAAACTAAAATTGATACTTTTACAGAAGTAAACTGTAAAATTGCTAATTTTACAGATTATGACCGTATATATTTTACAGTCTTAAACTAGAACCTATGCTGCCAGTATTATGCAGTCGTTTTTACAGCATAATACTGCTAAATTTTACGGTAATAAACTGTAAATTTTCTTACTTTAGATTAAGAAAATGTAAAATTGCTTGTTTTACAGTTTATTACTGTCCATTTTAAAGTTTCAAATTGGAACCTCGGCTGCCAGAGTTGTGCTGTAAAAACAACAGTTCATTTTTTGCAGTGTAGTTGTTTTCTTTGGTGTAAAACATTAATTTGAATTTTGACAACTTGAATTCAAATACTTTAACCGTTGAAAGGGTTTCCACCCGGACAAAAAATGTTACGGATTCATAATCAACCAATCTTTGAGAAATACCAAGGAAAATTCCTAGGTCTATCACTTGACAACAGACTTAAATTTACACCTCATATACGGGAGCTAAAAAAGAAATGTACTTAAAAATTAAACATTCTCAGAGACTTACTCCTCCCAGAGACTACTTCCTATGGTGCCGATACAGAGACCCTGTTAAGAATCTACAGCTGTAGTGCTCTCAAAAATAGACTAAATTTATGAATCCGCAACCCGAAATGCTCTCAAAGCCCTGGATCCAATTCATAATCAGGCTTTGCGTATCTGCAAAGGTGCCTTCCAAACTTCACTTATCAATAGTCTACTTATTTTATGTCACGAATCGTCATTACACAATAGACGACTTAAATTTTCGTTTAATTTTTACTACAAGGTTAAAATAAATACTAATCATTCATTACATTTACATATTTTTCACATAGATTTTTCATTTCGTCGTTCATCGGTCACCCCAAAATTTAGGATCTGAATGCGACAGCCTCTTGCTGACCTTCAAATATTATATTTTAATGTATAGATCACAATAGAGATTATCAAACTATGGAGCGAAATTAATTTTCTTTATTCCATGAATTCGATAAATTTCAAAAAGACACTACAACCGACTCAGTTTATCAGCAAATATAGCATGAAATTGAGGACAAGTACTTTTTTAAGAGAAAGCTTTTACCAACGGGTGAAAATCAACTGATCATGACGGTTTCTCTGCAATAGTAGATGGTCTCTGTACTTCTCAAAAAGTAAGTAAATCTTGCTCCGTTTATACTTCAGAAATAGAAGCCATAGATAAATCTCTACAAACAATAGCCCAATCAAATCACAAGAAGTGGATGGTATACACTGACTCAATGAGTTTAGTTGAAGATATCACACATTGCAACAACTATAGAACCCTTTGGATAGTTCAATTGCGTATCTATTGCACAATAGACTAAAAGAAAATATTTTTGACACTTTCTTTTGCTAGATCCCTGGAGATATTAGCATTGCAGGCAATGAGGCAGCTGATTCATCTGCCAACACTACAAGTGCCCATGTCGATGATCTTGTTCTTTTCGATGATGTAAGAAATACAATTGTCGACTGTCTTACATCTACTGGCAGCGAGCCTGGAGTGGAGAAACTCAAAATAAAATGCACTCCATCCAGCCGTCAGGTTTCAAGTCATCCAAGATCATCAGAAGAGAACAAGTTGTAATAGGCCTTCTTCTCATTAGTCATAAAAGATTCAACCATACACAAGTTTTTCGCCATGAACCATCTCTTATTTGCAACATATGTAGTTTCAATCAGACAGTGTTGCATATTCTCTCTGATTGTCCAAACTTTAATCATATTTATTCTAAATTCTTCAATAAGCTCCCTCCATCTCTGAAGGAACTCTACTAGGGGAAACATCCCATCCTAAATTGTTTTCTTTCCTTCAGGAGATAGGACTTCTGAATTTGATTTAGTACTTTTTTGTTTTTGCCTTTGTTTTCTTCTCGTCTTTGTTTTTTGTTTGTTTTTTTAATGCTTCTCAAAAGTATTTCTCAATTTATTCTTTCCGTTCCTTTCCCAAAATTTAAAACCTCGTTCGAGTTTTTCATTTGGTACAATGAAAATCTATTACTTTAAGCGGAATATTCTATTAACCGATTTATCGAAATTCCTACTGGAATACGGACTAGTAACAAAAAGCCATTATTGGTTTTTAGACATAAAAGAGAGAACAGAATGAAATAAAACAGAAAATCAAAATATTTTAACTTTGAAGTAAGAAAATAAAGTCCATCTTCACCATTCACCTCTCCTTCAGTGAAACAAAGACCATTTTATACATCAATTTAAAATAAAGACATCCAAAAAATATGACAATTGTAATTACCCTCTTCTTTTGAGTAGTGGTAGCGCTACTCATACACACTTCAAAAATGTATCTCTATTAAGTTGTCAGCTCAGAGTGAGACATTATTACGACGTTATGACATTAGTGTCGTCAATCTGACAGCTTGCTCTATCTTCCAACAGCATTTCCTTCTCTTCCGGTTGTAAAAGCATACGATTGGAATATTACTGGATACAGAATATGAGATTATTTCCAGCAAATAGTGCTGATCCTGTAATTTAGAGAGGGGCGCAATCTCCGGTAACAAAGTGCGCGCGCATTGTGTCAGAGCGATCTTTAGCCACTGCTCTGAATGAGGATGGCAAATGGCCCTTTAATGCCGGCTTTTCCTATCATTGTGTTCCTACTTTTGCTACCATAAATTGATCGATAAGAGGTCTTCCGGAAATATATCATAATGTGTGGAAGTGGCTCCTCGCTTCAGCAGTCAATGCCACGGCTTTGGACAGCAAGGTCGGAACAGAAGCAGCGACCAGGGGTGAAGGTTCAAGTAATTGCTCGGAGAAGCGGCTGCCTCGGAGAACAATAAGGAATAATATCGGAGATCAGGAGGGGAAATTTGGAGATTTGGGAGCTTATTAGAGGAATTCATTTTCGAAAGGATTGAACGGAAGGTTGGGATCAGTAGTGACGAAACAAGGAACTTGTGCTTTCTTTGTGGTCTTTATGTTGTTATGCAGATTGTAAATAAAGATGAAATCTTCTTTGGTAGAATATTTGAAGCGTTCAGAAGCAAAAGAGGTGCAAGGGCCAACATTAAAAATTTGAAAATAACTATAGTCTGTTACTTTAAAATAGGCGTATCACGGTCACAAAATCTGCACGTCATCTCCATGTAAACCTAACTTGCCAAGCCTAAAATAAATGAATTGCCCCTAGTAGTTTCGATGGAGACGACACAAAATTTGTGACCTCGATACGCATGTTTTAAAGTAACAGACTATATTGCGGATTAAAACCCATACATAGACGATCTGACTCATCAAGCTTAAGTTTCACCGCTTTGAATCCAGAGCGTGTAAGTCTTTTTGGCGGCTGAGGAGTGGCTGTCTTTTCTGGCAAGTTATAGAGTTTTGGTAATTTTTCAATGTGAGCAATTATTACTGCCACGGGAATTCGGCAACGCTTAGCAATATCCCAAAACTTTTTTCTAGTAACCTTAGCTCCGCAACAATGAAAAATTGGAAATTATAAAAATAAGTCGGATTCAAAGTAGTCCTGGATCTGACGGCACTTCTGTAGGAATGTTTGAGTACGGAGAATTTTTTTTCAAAAAGGCTTAGTAGGTGCCCTAGGAAGTATTTTGGACTCGGGTGGACATCCGCCACCTGGTGCGGTTTTTTGCTATGACGTCATCAAAGATGGCGGTCATTTTGGCTCTCATAAATGCTAAAAAATGCCCAGCACTTCTGCAGGAAATTTAAAAATTGAGAATTTCTTTTCAAAAATGTTTAGTAGGTGGCCTAGTAAGAATTTTAGACTCGGGTGGACACCCGCCTCCTTTTAAATTTTCCGGTTATGACGTCATCAAAGATGGCCGCCGCTCAATCCTATAAATGCTCGTATCTATGTTAATACTTGACCGATTTGCATGAAAATTGCAAATTTCTTTTCTTATTTGTCTCATGCTTATTTGTCTTTAAGCTGCACTGTTAAAAATTTACTCGAAAAAATGATGAAAAATCAATTTATTGCTTTTTTTTCTGTTCATTTTCAGCTCTACCAACACTTAACCATAAAAAATGATATTAATGCTTTTATGTGTGCGAGAAAATAAATTTTGTTAATTCACCGCTTCTGGCATGCCAAAATATACAACTGTATTACAAACCAGTAAAACGTCCTGCTCCTCCAAGCAATTTAAAAAAATAAATTCAGTTAAAATAGACGTGAATGAGACGAAATGCGGAAACTCGGACATTTTATAGCAGTTTAGGAAAGAACTACTTGCCCTTTTTTGCACAGTTCAGCTGATATTGTTGATTATGAGTTTTCTACTCTGAAAGAATATTCGAAGAACCGCTTTCAGCATCCTATAGTGCTGAAGGTATACTGTGAAAAAATATTATCTCAATTAATGGCCCGTAGCATTCTTTGTACTAGAAGACGACAAATTCTCAATGTCAATGTTCTTCGCATGAGAATACAGCGTTAATCTAAGTTCATCTAAAAGTGTACAGAATGACCCTTTTCATAATACCTGCACTACGTGTTCTTTTGCAGATTTTCGAGTTTGCTTCACGTATTACAGTCTGATGGTACGCCAAATTTCTCCAAATGTCTCCTGCTTTTTTGGTGTAAAACGTACTCCAGTAATTTGATCCAGATAGTGGATGACTGATTGGAAGGTTTTCACTTGTTTTTCGGTGAATATTATGAACAGACAGAAGTAGCATAGAATCACCAACTCCAGTGTTTCTCCGAAGTTCCTGAACCCCCAATCGCTGAATAAAAGTATACCAGTGAAACAAAGCTAACACCATTATTCTCGAAATCTGCTTGCTCTGATGTCAAGCAATTTAAGTCTAGGTCTTTCCACATTGTGATATCAGTTTGTTTCATGAAGATGCCCAAAAACGCAGATTAGGAAACGCAGAGTAGCATCTTGAGATATTCTAATAACATGTATAACAATACTGTTGCCTTGTTTCTGCCCCACTTTTTAGGGGAAAATTTGCTCTAACTGTCAAAAAATATAATAGACTGTTCCACAGCTCTTTGCGATAATCCCGATATATGATTTAAAAAAAAACGGAACTGGGCTTCGGCAAAAGTTTTGTTTTTATTTGTCATAACCGTTCATACACAGGACGTTCACTATGTACCAGGACTTTTCTTTAGACTTGAACAAGGTTTCCTCTCTTATGTTGTCATAAGATTTTTCTAGCTCTTTTAACCATGCACCTTTTTGCAATTTTAGCATAAACCCCTGAAACAATAAACAGTTTTCAGATAGTGCATACTGACAGAGCTCTTCCACGACGTCAGATGAACAAGTTAAAATTTTTTGCATCGTGCTGTGAAACAAACTGTTCGACTTATTTTTAGTGGCTTTCCCTGTAGTATAAGCATATTGTGCTTTGTTGCAATGAAATGCTGGGAATACTGCTCTATGAATTTAGCTTGAGAGATCTTGACACTTTTTTCCGCGTATCGTGTTAAGCGCAGTGTACAGTACCTGTTTTCAGTCAACAGTATTAAATAAGTTCAATATATTTTTCATTGTATCTTGTGAAGCCATTGTTTTTGTTGGTAGATAGTGCAATGTATTAGGAAGCATATACAAGTTACTTCCTTGCAGTATATATTTAAGCATTAAGACAGCTTTTGCATCTAAGTTCTGAGCAGGGCCCGATTAAGATAGATATCACGGGGCCCTAGGCCAAATACTTTTTTGGGGCCCCCTCTGTACTGAAGCTTTACAACTTTAGGCATAGGATAAAACGAATTTAGGCATTGACTGCAGCAGTTTTAGCCGTTTGGGGGCCCCTAAACTGTGGGGGCCCTAGGCCGCGGCCTAGTTGGCCTATTCAGTAATCAGGCCCTGGTTCTGAGTTAGCTTCTTAGAAAATTCATGGTAGATGTTCAAACCTTTTCTCTTTTGGTCCCCCATCTCGAGGTGATGCTGCTCCTAACAGCTAGATGCTGTTCCTAGCTTTGCCCCCTTTAGTTGAAAATTGAAAACAAGTTTGTTACCATAAGAAAACTTGTTACTTTGTAATATTGCTGTAAAAATGTAATTGTTTCAAACTCTATTAACTGTTTCAAATTTGTGATAGAAGATAACATGGCAGAGGCTCAAGCAAGTTTCGTGACTGTGCAGTTGAGGAGGTTATGAAGCTTTTGTTTCTCCGCAAAGGACAATTACTCTGAAATGTCACAGACACTATTGGAAACAGGATTGTTCTTTTTTCAGAGAAACAAAGACTTCATACTGCTCCTCAACTGCACAGTCGTGAAACTTGCTTGAGCCTCTGCCATGTTATCTTCTACTTCAAATTTGAAACACAATTAATAGAATAGGAAACAATTTACATTTTTACAGCAGTATTAAAAGGTAACAAGCTTTATGGTAATATTTTTCTCAATTTTCAACTAAAGGGGCAAAGCTAGGAATTTTTCAGAACCACCTCGCATTGTGGTTTTTTGTTCCAATATCACATTTGTAGTTGTTTGGAATGCATCCAGTCCCTTTACAACATTTACAAACTTATCTGGAATGTTTAGACGAACTTATCATGCGGTAATGTGTACACACCTTCGTCATAGGTTACTGGTAGATAGTTCTGGCCCAGCTAGTTGAGGACAAGATTGAAATTCATCAGAGCTGTGTGTGTAAATAGTCTCATGCTAATTTACATGGTATAGAATAACTAGTAAAAATCAAAATTGTTATTACTGTAGATTTTCTTTAAAACTAAATGCATTATAAGCACTACAGGATGCTAAAAACGGTTCTTCGAATATTCTTCCACAGTAGAAAACTCATAATCAACAATATCATCAGAACTGTGTGAAAAAAGGTCAAGTAATTTCCCTAAACTGCTATAACATGTCTGAGTATTCGTATTTCGTCTCATTCACATCTATTTTAGCTGAATTTAAATTTTATTTGAAATTGCTTGGAGGAGCAGGACGTTTTTACTGATTTGTAATACTGTCATCCCCGCTAAAACGAATACTGTCGGTTCCAAGAAAAATTATTCGATTAAGCGGGGTATTTGTTTTAGAGGGCATCTTAATATTACGTCCATGGCATTGGTTCCGAGAGGATATATTCGTATAAGCGAGGTATTCTTTTATCTGTTACTCGATTGAGCGGGGGCGACAGTAGTTGTATACTTTGGCATGCCAGAAGCGGTAAATTAACAAAATTTATTTTCTCGCACACATAAAAGCATTAATACCATTTTTTATGGTTAAGTGTTGGTAGAGCTGAAAATGAAAAGAAAAAAAAAGCAATAAATTGATTTTTCATCATTTTTTCGAGTAAATTTCTAAGAGTGCAGCTTAAAGACAAATAAGCATCAGACAAATAAGAAAAGAAATTTGAAATTTTCATGCAAATCTGTCAAGTATTAACATAGATACGAGCATTTATAGGATTGAGCGGCGGCCATCTTTGATTACGTCATAACCGGAAAATTTAAAAGGAGGCGGGTGTCCACCCGAGTCTAAAATTCTTACTAGGACACCTACTAAACATTTTTGAAAAGAAATTCTCAATTTTTAAATTTCCTGCAGAAGTGCTGGGCATTTTTTAGCATTTATGAGAGCCAAAATGGCCGCCATCTTTGATGACGTCATAGCAAAAAAACGCACCAGGTGGCGGATGTCCACCCGAGTCCAAAATACTTCCTAGGGCACCTACTAAGCATTTTTGAAAAAAAATTCTCCGTACTCAAACATTCCTACAGAAGTGCTGTCAGATCCTGGACTAAAGTATTGAACCTCAAGCTTGATGCGTCGGCCTGTCTGTAAAGGTTCTAGTGGCAGATGGTAAGACAAACTTATCTATTTGGAGGCACAAACTGGTAACAGAAGCGCAAGTAATTGCTGCTTTATGGAATGATTTAGAAAATCTTTTCAAGAAAAACCTACCTACAATTTGAAATTTGCACACGTTTTACCCAAAACTTGAAAGAGACCGCTTTCATCCCTTTGTTTCTCAGTTTCATTCATATACTAATAACTATACTAATGACATTGTTTTTAAAACTGCCAATACATTTAACAGACACTCTGTTCGGCATTCAATTTTGACTCATTAGTAAATTACTAAAACGAGAATTAAGTACCGCATCATAATCATCATTAAAGTGGAGGAGGAAGCTTTTAAATAATGAATAGGAAGGGTTATTAACGAAATAACCAAGATTTGAGACGTAGCTTAAGGCTCTATATTCCCCTTTAATCCCCTCATTGTTGCTTAAGAAAAAAAAAACATTACGCTCATACCCGCACCCCTATCCGTTAGCTATATTCATCCTAACAAGAGTAAATGATATCGGTGACAGAGCAATGATACCAGTTTGCTTTTCCCTTCAGAAAAATGAAGCGAGAAAAGGTTGGTTGATTTTACTAGGTTTATGGCACAAGACCCTTAACAAGCTGTACTGCGCCAATGAGAAAAGGGATTTTGAGTCAACCTATCGCCTCAGTAAGAAATTTTCGTACGTATATTTACGTCTGTGCAGGAAATACGTTATGGACCAAAGTCAATAAGAAACAAATGTTCGGAAGCAGCGCAACGCGCCGTCGCAGAGTTTTGAGGAGGTTTTGCTGACCATTTTTAGCCTACTTTCCCGTTAAAAATAAAAGAAAGACGAAAAAAGTATTAAAAGTAGCTTAATGCATCTAAAAAATATCGCCAAGTCAAAAAAATATCGCCAAGTTAAAAAATATCGCCAAGTCAAAAAAAAATATCGCCAAGTCAAAAAAATAAAAAGGTAAAATGAATATCGAAAAATTAAAAATTTGAAAGTAGGGTATTGAGATGGGGAATTTGTGTGTCGGTCGGTCGGTCGGTCGGTCGGTCGGTCGGTCTGTCTGTCCCCCCCTAATAACTTTTGAATGAACAGTCCGATTTGGACAAACTTTTTTTTGTTGGAAAGATCTCGGCGAGTACAGCTCATTCCCATATTTGATTTTTTGATTTGAACAATTTTTGGTTCAAATTTGAGCCGTTCAAACAACCGGTCCCGCGATACTAACTTTTTAATGAACAGTCCGATTTGAACAAACTTTTTTTTGTTGGAAAGAACTTTTCAAGGATACTTCATTCCCGTATTTACATTTCCGATTTGAACAATTTTTCGTTCAACATTGAACCGCTCAAGCAAGCTGTCACCCCTAATAACTTTTGAGTTAACAGTCCGAAAAAAAATGACTGACTGTGCAGACGATTTTTTGTTTATTTATTCATTTGTTTTATTGAATTTATTATTATTATTATTATTATTTTTGGCAGACGATTTTTTTTGTAACAAAAATGTTTCATTCACGAGAGCATTTTATTCTTTATTTATATTTAACAACTGGCAACGGATTAAAAGTGAAATTCGAGACATTTTATCAACGGGAGTCAAATTCGAGACATTTTATCAACGGACGAGTTTTTTTTTCTTTTTTTTTTTCTTTCTTTGATAAAATGTGTTTTGATGTACTTTGTACTTTTAATTTTTTTTTTTTGAAAACAATTGAGGAATTTTTCTACGGAAGAACTGTAACAGTTACATTCTTTAAAAGGTGCGACAAAACTTTATTGACTCGTTTATTTACTTTTTACGTGTCTATTTCATCTGATGAGAGGGGTATATTTTGCTTTTAGAAATCAGCTTCAAGTGCTAAAAAGGTATGTTTGACATACTTTTTAGTCTTAGATAATCAAGAGAATAATGATCAGATGCTAGAATGCCGATGTCGATGTACGGGAAAGTAGGCTCGTTTAGTTCTTGACAGAACTTCTTGTTCAGTTTAGCAATAATATAATCTTTTTCCCACTTTCTGAATGAATCTGTTTAAACTGAAGTAGAAAAATTCAGTAAGGAATGAAACAAAAAGAAGAATTAGAAAGTAAGAATTAGAAAAGTACATATAGCTATGCAGTTCTCAGTAACTGAGAGATAACAAAAAAAAACTTGCTCTAGCAGCTACCTGCTTCTCAATTTTCCATTTTAGTTTGAAGCTTAGCAGCTTATATTGTACTCACAATTTAAAAGTTTAGCATTTTATTTTCAGTAAGATTATTTATAATAAGTAATACAACAAATTTAATGCTGGTTTACCTTGAACATTATTTCAAGGTTTTTTAATATGCGTCACAGACTGCTCAAAAAAAATCTGCTTCTGGGTAAAGCAATATCAAAAGATGATGTGAACATGAAACGGGAAGATAAGTTTGATTACGTACGTAACTTAAGACTATTTTCTGTATACTTACACTTTTGTAGATATCTATATAAAAATTGCCTAAAGTTCTCGTTAGAGGAAAAATATAAATATACCTAAAAAAAAAAAAAAAAAATTGGTCACTTCGCAAAAGTGGAGTAAATTTAATTCCAACATTATCTGTAGAGGGCGACAATAGTGAAACCATTTATCAAATGTATGCAAATAATGTTCACAATAAGAGTTTTTAGTGTACGTGGTCTGCCTGCTTATTCTATTCCAGGTGCACTGGATAATTGAAGAATACTATCATCGTCGGATCAAGCATTGTTGGTGAAGATCTACAAGAAAGAGGCACCAGAGAAGCATTGTATAGTTCGAAACGTTTTCTCGGCTAACGTAGTTTTATGCTGAATGGAATAAAGATGTGATATTATATTCATGAGTTTAAAATCTTGACAAAGGATTCTAGGCGATGGGTGGTTTAATGGAGGGGATTCTCAACCAGTAGGGGAGTACCCCTAGGGAGACTTAGAAATATTTCAATGGAAGCTGAGTACATAAATTTATAAAACGTAAAATTAACTACAATTTACTCGATTTTGTCATTGCTTTTGATTGTTGCTTTTTGATCCCTCAGTAACTTCATATGTCGTTTCAATAATTTTAATAAGTTTATAATAAATCTTCTTAAAAACTCAAAATTCATTTTAGAAAACCTTTAATTAGCTTCACAACATCAAAAGCAAACATAAATAAGAATCGGCAAATATTACTAAGAAAATTGAATTTCATAATCATACTTCAAGATGTCAAAAATCACGATGAAAAAAGACAACAAGACTACCTGAAATAAAATGCAAGAACACAAAATTCAACAAACAGGAAAAATATAGAAATTTCTCCTTGAGCCTCTTACAGGTCAAAATCAAAGTTGCAGTAAAGTTTGAATATTATGTAAATAGCAATTACTGTCAAAACCCTCTCAATGATGTCGTAACATAGCAACCTCACCTGGATTCTAGATTGCCTCAGACGAATTATTATTCCTTAAATATCCAGAACAAAGTTTTGTGTAGAAATATTAAACTTTGTGATAAGTTATCTTTGTTTTTATTTTGTAAAAAGTATTAAATATCCTAATCAACTTCAGTTCCTGAATATACTACAACTAATACTAACTCACTAACTGCAAATGGTAGCGAGGGGCACTACCTTGAATCGGTGTCCAAAAGAGGGTACACAGCTCGATAGGCTCAGAATTCCTAGTTTAGAGGGCAGGATATGAAATGTAACATCATCGTTAAATGATTTGGAAAGGGATTAAAGACTAATTGGTTTAGAATAACAATATTAAAAGTTTTAAAAGACGTGTTAAGGAGCAACTTATAAAACCAAAAAGCCTCCCGCTGCCATGTCTGGTGAAAATTTCTCCTTTAATAGTGACAAGCAATTGCTTCTTTATTTGATATGCTCCTTCTGAATGAGTGGTTATTTACAGGAATTCGCAGTAAAATCAAAGTAAACAATTTCACAATAGTAAAACAGCATATGAATTAAATTTTGCAAAATGCGAAGCTCAATAACCATTTTGTATACGTAATTCAAAAAATGTTCTGTACTATATAATAATTTAATTACCATGAAATTTTCAACTTCCCAAACGAAAGTCACGAGTTAAATTTATAAAGAAATTGTTTTTTCGATATCATAATCTAAACAAATCCTTTATATGCTTGTCAAGATATTCCAAACATATAGGAAAATGATATCATTATGTTTACAATAGATGTTTTGTGCGTTTAAAACCACCCCTAGTGGTGGATTTGCTTAGTGGCAAATCTACCAGGCCATTTTCTATGACGAATTCACCGGGGCAGTTGCAAACCTGGTGGGAAGGCCCATCATTTAGGGGGGTCAATTGCCCCCTTCCGTTCTTTGAGAAATCAATGTATTTATATATACGTGGGCGTATTTTTTGGTTTTTTTCTGGTGTTTGCACAGTTTGACCCCCCCCCCCCCCGGAAAAACTTGAAATGACGGGCCTGCTGGTGGCCCACGTTTTGTTTGATTTTACAATTCTTCATAAGACTCTTGTTTAGTCAAAAGAAGCAATGTAATAATTTGCCCAAACCATAAAGGGAATTTCAAAAATAATTGTTCCTGTGTAAGATAAATTCCTTATTATCTTCGAATTTAAGAAACTAATATGGAAGACTAGGTGGGAAAAAACTAATTGGGCAAACTCAAACTTACAGCATTTGTACGGTATGGTTAGAATTTGCTCAACCAGGTTAGATTGCCCCAACTGTAACTAAGGAAAGAAACTAAATAAGCTTAGAACTATCTACGAAAAACAGCTTTAAAATATGGAAAAAATATTAGGAAACAAAATTAAAAACAGGAAGATGAAAAGGTGTAGAAAAAATAAAGCAAAACGGAGAATCAATGAAATTTGAATTCCAAAATGAATTTCGAAATATAATCATCTTAAAGAATAACGCTTAATTTGGATTTGATGCATAGAAATAGCTTATGTAAAAGTTTAGCATCGCGATAAGCTACATAATTCAACCATTTTACATAACTATAATTTCAGATGATCAGACTACTTCACCAAACGAGCCAATTTCGGGTCAAAACAATGTAAGCAACCAATCACACTATCACTCGATCCCGAACCCTATCACAAGCGCCAAAACAATGCGAATACAATACATTAACCGTGGGAATAAAAAACACTCGCATATATTCTAAATGTCTGGCCTCAGGTTTTGAAAACGGTTGGCATTGAAGAAGGAAACCGATTTCCGGGTGCGATACCACCGCTAAATTATTCTTTTCGGTGTATTTTTTTTTTCTTTTTTTTATTCATTTTCCCTTCCGAGGCATTGTTTATTTGTTTGCTTGTTTCTTTGCTCGCGTTAGCGGTTCAAAGGTCCAGCCAGTTGTGGGAGAATTTCCAATCTGGGTGCGCAAGGTTTTTTCCATCTTAAATGGCGTATTTTGGGTAGATATTTAGAACTCATTTGGGTTCAATTAAAGGGTTGCGTGATCTGGTATTTTTTCGCTATTGTCTTAGACTACTGATCTGTTTTGTTTACTTCCACGCATTTATATAGCCTACTTCAGCACCTTGTCTGTTTTTTTGATCAGGAGCTGCAATTCTAATATGTTGTAGAAGCCTGTTTTGAGTAAACAACTTAAAAATTTATCATCTTATTATCTTTCGGTGAACAAGACATTTAAGTGCATGATAATTCATGCACTAATATTTTGTTGATTTTTTTTCTAACCCCCGGCCTTGCCGAAAGAGAGACTAAGTTCATGAGACCATTAAAATTCTAGCCATAGGTTTCAAAAAGGAACACTGTTTACTCTGGAAAAAAAGATTTATTTAGACAAGTTAGGTACTTAGAAGAGAAGATGAGTTCAAGAAATATTCATCTACAAACAGGCCCGTCATTTGGGGGGCAGGGAGGGGGTCTATTGCCTCCCCCCCCCCCAGCTTTGGGAAATCAATGTATTGGCATATAAGTAGGCGTGGTTTTTGCCACTTTTTGGAAAATTTTACATTGTGCATGCACCTTTTCCCTCCCCCCCCCTCCTGGAAAATTTCGAAATGACGTCCCTGTCTACAAAGGGGAAACTTTGTCCTGAAAAATTATTAGTAGCAATTGATGCGACAATTACTAAAAACTACATCCAATGGAAACATTTGTGTCCTCTTGAAGCCGACCCAAAAAATTTTGGTTAAATCTCCTCGCTGCTTGCAAATAGAATGCCTGCTTAGAGGATAAAATTAGTTTGGTTTAAAAAATGTATACATAGTTTACGCCACATCCACTTTTTTTACTATTCTACGTAAAAAAGGCAGAACTTAGTATTGAAAGCAACATATATTTGTTTTTGTTTCCTTTGCTATGAAAATGTTTTTTCGTTAATAATATACCTAATTTAAATATTCTTATGACTAACCACTGTGCTATAAAATTTCCTTCATTTAATTACGACATTATCAACAACGTAAAAATTGTGATTCGACCATATGTAGTACATACTTTTGCGTACAAAATGTGTCATACGTTTTAAAACAATCATTCCTAGAATTCCTTGAAATAACGATATTAATGTTTCATTAACTTTAATCATTGATCGGGTTCTTTTAAATTTTTTCCTCGTCAATAACTTATGCTCATAGAATCACTGTTATTTTCTGGTAGAGAGCTATACTGCCGTGCTAAACACAAAAGTCGTATCTGAACTTATTAAAAAATTAAGTTATTACCACCAGGTGGCTCTTCGGGGCGTAATTTTTCCAAATACAAAATTATATGGTCATTTGAGAACAGGAAATATTTTTAAAAAATTTCTGAAAAAGTTTCATCTGAATCAAATACATGTTGACGCAAAACTTTAAAGAGTAACATCTCAGTTTGAGCTCAACTGCAAATACCACTTTTGCGCTTAGCACGGCAGTATTGATCAATTTTATTGTTGAACTTTTGAATTGTTTCTGTTGTTTTTTAAAGTACTACTGCTTTTCCTAAAAAAAAAAGTGCCCAGTACTGAAGTAACTTCTTTCAATTGGATAACCCAACTGAAAAATTAGAAAAATAAAATCGGAACAACCATGACCAAATTAGGAATAAGAAAATTTTAGAACAGCCCAGTTTTCACCCCGTAAAACGAAGGGGCATACTTAGCACTGATATATAGTACAAAGATGCATTGTATGTAGGAGAAAAAAATAGGAGGCACCTGTCCGATTACGATATTCATATTCGTCAAGAATAAAACTCAAAAGTGAAGCAAAAGTTACACAGTAAGATGGAAAACATTTATTTCACATTTAAGATCTTCGTGATTTTTGACTGTTCATAACATTTTACTTTTTTACAACTACCAAAATTTTGTGTATGTCATCAAATCAAAAGTAATGTTAACGTACAAGTTACGTGCCTTCATGGGAATTTTCATACTTTTGGCAGCTTTTAAGTTTCAACAGCTGTTTGGATTTACGTATTCATTAATTAAAAGTCATATAGTAATAAAATACACTGCAGTTGGTTTTGCTAATATTTGTTTGTTTGTTTCAAATGGGGCTGTGTTTAGCTGCTTGCCATTTACAGACCTTGTGCATTCCCTAAGACCGGCATCCACTCCTTCATGTGGCACCACCATCGGCTTAATGCCATTGCCACGAGAATTTCGCCGCCCAGTTTCCTCACTAGATGGAGGCACCTGGGCTCTATTCGATGCAAAATTGCACTAGGAATTTAATTTTGCCAAGAGATACTCAATGCCAAAAGAGGACTCGATGGATCTTTTACATGCCGCATAATCATGCGACATGGACGCTATCGATTTTCTGCATCATGAAAATCCAACAACTGTAGTCGGGTTTGATCCCGCGCCTTTGGGCGTGAGAGGCCAGCGTCTTAACCGCTGCACCACTCTGTCGGCGGTTTTGATGATATAAACATCGGGGAATTTCACAGACCTTTTACATTGAAGTAGGTAATAATTTGCTAGAAATATTGCCTCGTACAAATGAAAAGAGTTTATGGAAGGGCAACCTTAGCTTGAAACCTAAACTTACCCTCCACTGCCGGGATAGCATCATCTTAATAGGGAACCATTCTTTTCACAGAATTCTCCTCATCATAAGACTACGAATATTTCTATGAGTTCAAAAATGATGCATCCAAATGATTTGACTTAATTTTATTTGTGCACTTTATTAGTCCCGTTGCCGAGATTAAACGGAGAGTCGAAATTGGGAATTCCACAGAAAGGCGTGACGGCTCCTTCACAAAACAGCAGTTAGCTCAGTAACAGTCATTTAGGTCAAGTTTGTAAGTAATCTTTAAACTCTATACTCAGCTTTGCGAAAAAAGTAATCACATCACTTAAGGCTAGACAAATTGAGCATTGAAAAGAAGCCTTAATGAGTTAGCTAAGTTCTTCTCAACTGTAATAACCCCTTTACTAAATTGTTGGTTCAAATTGCATCAGCTATGCACTTATATAATCTGGACTCAATTGTAAATAGATGGTAATTCTGAGCTCTTTACTGACTTCTATGCTTATTAAGTCGAGTAACTTACTCCCTGTTTCATTTGTTTCTTTTTTTCAAAACATGGCCTTTAGTAGTACTCGTATAATAAGAAGCTCGTCGGGTTTTTGGGAAATACACAAAAGAACTTTTGCTCGTTTTAAACTTCAGAAGTAGGAAACCATTGGGATAATTAAGAAATATTCCTCCAAATTCTCCATAACATAATGTTTTAACATGGTTGATTCTTAACTTACTGAATTAACACTATTCAATAAGCAAGTTTTCTGCAAAATAAGTTAATTTTAACTAAATCACTGTTTTTTACTCCTTTTTTTCTGTTAATATTTTTTTTTTCTTTGACATTCCTTGTACTTACACAATGCTAACTCAAATGGTTACTGAAATAAAATACATGCCTGAATATGTTTGAAAATCATTTTCAAGTTAATTTCTAGAGTTATTTTAATTCATCGTATGATTATTTAAAAAAAAAATTTCAAAGGTTTTTTTTTAATAAAGAGTTAAAACTTCATATTTTAAAGCTTAAATATCATTAAAAATGATTTTATACTCCTTAAAAAGCTTATTTTATATTTAGGTTTATTGTAACAATAGAATGTGTTAGAGAAAGACTGTTGATTTCAGTAATTAAATATTGTTTTCCTTTTATTGACATAAGTTGGTTACTTAATATTATGAATTAATTCAATAATTGCGTATGGGAGGGATTATCTCTTCCGAAATTTTGTGTTTTTGTTCACTACAAAATTAAAACCAGATATGAAACACTATAGGAAGGTAAAAGGCAATATCCGCAGGAATGAGTTTTTGAGACATTTGAAGAAACCCGTTCAGTATTAAAAACTAACAATATGGAAACAGTGGAGTTGGACCCTTGTTTTATGCTTTATTTTAGCGAAAACCAAATAAGTAAGCTTGTATAATAAAGCTAAAGATGGAGAAAAAAAAATGAAAAAAAAAAGAAAAGAAAAGTAAAACAACTGCAGATACTGCTCTTTTCCTTCTTATGGCAGAACAGCTGTATGCAATAATTCCACATAAACACTATCAGACGTAGAAATAATGTGAGTCAATTTACCTCTCAGCTAGGGAAAGTACTGCAAAGCGAGTAGGCATGAATCTGAGTAATTTAGTCAAAGCTAAATTCAATAGTAACACATTCTTCAAATTTCACTAGAAAAAAAAAATTCCGTAAAGATACATTGATATCTTCAGCAGAAAGAAATTTTCTGAATGTTTGCTTTCCAATTTCTTTAAAAAGCAGATAATGTAGCCTTACTTCTCCTTGCAAGAAAAATTCTTGAAATATATCGTTTTTTAATGTGAAATAAATTCAAAACTTAAATATCTGGGAGCTTAAAAATATTTGACGCATTAATTTGACTATACTTTCAACCAAAACATTTTCTAGCATAACCCGCAGTTTTGTTGAACTCGGAGGAAAAAGTTTTCCGAACAGAAAGGACTGATAAAAGTCAGCAGAACATCCGACAGCAAATCAATTCCTCTGCAATACAATCGAAACATAATGCTCAATAAAATTCGCCTGCTTAGTGATTTTCCAAACACTTTCTGGGATTATTTCCTATAGCCTACAAACAAAACGTGAATTCTTGTCTATTTTTAAGAACAATATTATGTGCAATAAAATACAGGATAACAGTAGTTGTTTTATGATGTAAGAAATGTGCTCTATTGGGAGTAAAGTAAGAAAATGTGACTAGATTCCGAAAAATTGCATTGGTAACTAAGAACAGAAAAATTAAAATAAAGCAGTTGATTAAAAAAAGAGATATTTCATCGTAAAAGTTGAAAAAAAAATCAATGTCCACAGCGTTGAATGCGAAGTCATCCAAGCATTTTTTGTCATCTACCCCCTAAAACTTTGTTAATTCTCTTATAGACACGCCCCCGCCCCTCCAAAAGTGATAACAAAACCCCTTTCTGTTGCCTGTGTGATTTGTTTCATTTTGAAAACATCAAGTTTTTACATAAATCAATGAGAATGAGGTACTTTGTGACACTTGCAAGGTTAGCAATGTTTGCTTTGAAATTTGTAAGTTTCCGTCTTAAGTCTCTACATTCAATTTATTTTTCCTACTTGTCAGAATAAAACTAATGTGACTGAAGGCAAATTCAATAAAATATTTACATATTACTAAACGCAATGTATTGCAGTTTACATAAAGGAAGATATATTACCTTGCTTTGATGTATAAAGCTGAATTGATAGCATTGATACGTTGCAAATAAATCAAAAGTTGAATCTCTGTCTTTTATTAATGAAATAGGTACTACAAATTTCAAACCAAAAGCAATTCAACTGTTCAATGAATTGTGTTTCACAATACCATCACAAACATTACTGATATTTACGCGTATTTTTTAAAACTGAAATATTGCTTTTGAAGTTATCCCACTTCTTAGCCTTTACTGACTTAAAAGAAACTTGATATCAACAACAATTTAGCTGGGATTACATCATTCAAAGAGCAAAAGAATAAAAAGCAGGAGGGGGACTGGTGTTTTGAAGCTAATCAACTGAAGCTACAGCAGAAATATATTTTTCTCTGAAATTACTCCGTAACGCTCCTGAAAAACAAAAATATACTCGAAGCCACGAAGCAGAAGGTGAAAACATTTTTCACCTGCAAACAAAGGGAAAACATCAAATAGCAGAAACATGGAATTTTACCTGAAGATTTTTACAAAAGCTCAGGATGCCCAGCGATGCAATGGGAAATATTTTTTTAGCATTACAGAGACATAAAAAGGTTGACATAGATTTAAAGATAAATAAATAAATTTAAAAAAAGCTGAACAGATTTCTGAAGAAACCACATGTGCACAAGCTTAGAATCAAAATAATATGTTTCTAACTCCGTAAGTATTCATAAAACATTCTTCTTTAATTTATTCTTTAATTTTTATAGAGAAAGAGTTTGTAAATTTTAAACAAGACAACGAACTCTCTGGGGGGGGGAGGCTCCTACCTATGTGCTTTCTTTTTTCCTCCGCAACAGTTAATTTGCATTACCATTTGCCATTTTGATAAAACTATTCAGTGGTGTTGTCGAGGGAATCGCAAGGTTTTAGTACAAGCGTCACCCCACTTTTTGATTTTATTCACTTTTCCTAGCATAAGTAAGAGTCGTCGTCCCCCCTCACCACCTTCGTAATGAAGAAATAAAGTAAAGCAGTTATTTTTCCAACACGGACTAGACTGAAATCATCCCAACACCCTTGGACGGTTTTACCGTCACTTTAAAAGCCACCCATTTTATTTAAATATAAAACAAAGAAATCTCGTTTTAAGGCCGTTACAATTCATACCCTTTGAAGTGAAAAAAAACAATAGGAAGAAGCGAAGAAAAATTGGAATAATATTTCCTCACTTAGAAAGCAATAAACAGCTCGAAAAAAGAAGAGATGAACCGAATTACTCTTTTTCTTTTGTTACACCAAACCTTCCCTAGGTGCTTTCGGTTTCAGCAAACAATAACATCGAACAATATACGTGAATCATGATATAGGTGAACAATAAAATCTCGTTTAGCTGCCAGAGAGAAGAAGAATTCATCTCTTTACCTTTGTGACACTTCAGAACAATCGTTGCTCTGGGATATGAGATCGATTGATTGATTGATTGATTTGACAGTGTTTGTCTTTTCGAATCGGTAGTTTCGATCTTTACGCATCGTTGAATTGCGATAACGTACTAATTTTGAATTCAAACGAAACTAAATTTTAGAGAGTTTTATTTAATGAAATTGGAAAGAAATATATCAAAGATTTTATTCATTGATTTTATTTATTTATCTATTTATTTTTATTCATTAATTTTTTTATTCATTTATTTTATTCATTTATTTACTTATTTTTATTCATTTATTTATTCTTTTATTGTTTATTTCTTTATTTCTTTTTTTTTCAGAAGCTGTAAAAACATTTTTGAGTTAGGTGATAACTCCAATGAGTGACCATTCGTCCTGAATTTTCCGAGACAATTCTGAATTTTAAAGTGCTACGATTTTTTATAACTCTTTTTTTGGTTCAAAATTTTGGAAAATTTTGAGGAATTATCCAGAAAAATACTAATGCTACTGGCAAGTAATATTAATGCTGCCTACTGACCTGATAACTACGAAACCACGTAGGAAATATAAGAAAAAATTTCAAACCGGTCCAGGCATCTTTGAGTAATTGTTGAACATATATAAACAAGTTCCTCTTATTTTAAAATAGATTATAAAAGATTACGTTGAGAAAAAAAAATACCTACCCCTCCCCCTTATCTAGCCTTAGATCTTGTTTCTCTCTTTATGCCGTAAATGTTTCCAGGTTATTTGTCTGTACTATTTGCACAATTGTATCAAGGCAAAGCATTAATAAAACTTGTTTTTTCGGTAACAAACCATTTTTACTTTCTTCTATATCTAATATATAGAAGAAAGTATTGGTTTCGTGAAAATTTTCGAATGTCGAATTTTGACGGATTTGCACGTTTTGAGGTGCGCTGAGTCCATTTCAACCATTTTTGGAAAATGTCTGTCTGTGTGTCTGTCTGTGTGTCTGTCTGTCTGTGTGTGAGTCTGTATGTGTGTGACCAGTTTTTGTGGCCGCGCTAGAGCAAAAACTACTGCATGAAATCGAACAAAAATTTTTGCACATATGTACCACCATGTGAACTGGTGCACCTGACTTTGTTTAGCGAATTCCTCCAAGGGGGGTGGAGCAATCGCACGTGCTCTGCGCGGGGGTGATTGCTATATCTCAGGAAGTAAAAGGCGGAATCAAACGAAAATTGGTCCATAGGTAGACCCTACTGAGTACAGGTGCTGATTCAATTTGTTTGTCAATATCTTGAAGGGGGGTGGAGCAATCGCACGTGTTCTGCGCGGGGGTGATTGCTATATCTCAAGAAGTAATCGGCGGAATCAAACGAAAATTGGTTTGTAGGTAGACCCTACTGAGTACAGGAGCTGATTCAATTTGTTTGTCAATATCTCGAAGGGGGTGGAGCAATCGCACGTGTTCTGCGCGTGGGTGACTGCTATATCTCAGGAAGTTACCGGCGGAATCAAACGAAAATTGGTCCATAGGTAGACCCTATTGAGTACAAGAGCTGATTCAATTTGTGTGTCAATATCTCAAAGGGGGGTGGAGCAATCAAAAGTGCTTATTTTGTCATTGCACCTACTGTATCTCGGGAAATATTGATGCGATTTGAATGAAATTTGGAATAACACTAACTCATTCTGGAAGCAAGCATCGATTAAATTTTGGCGCCAATCGCCCCAGGGGGAGGGTGGGGTGATTTTTGCGCTTAGTCAACAATGCGAAAAATTAATTCATTAAAAAATCGCTTTCACGCTATTTAATTATCAAAACAGCTGAAAACTTTCAATGATTTGAAAATTTTAACTATTGCCAATTTCTTTTTACTAAAAATAAAATGTTTGCAATTAATCTAAACAAGGCTTTTGCAATGATTTCCAATTTCGCTCATTGATTCTGCATTTGCCGGGTTATTACGATAATTGGGAAATTGGAGCTGCTGTCTCCAATTATTCTGGCGAGTACGTATTTTATTTTGTAACCGGAATTCATAAGATAGATATAGAAGAAAGTTTCGTGACGGCCACGACAGCTAGTTTTTAAATATTCTTAGTTTAAAATTTTTCCACTTTTAATTGTTTTTAGGAATTGAGAAAAAATTTAGAGATCAATTTAGTATTTAATATCATATATATATATATATATATATATATATATATATATATATATATATATATATATATATATATATATATATATATATATATATATAATATATATATATATATATATATATATATATATATATATATATATATATATATATATATATATATATACAGGGTGTCCACTCCAATCGTGGACCAATAGCTAATTTCTAAACCGTTAGAGATAAGCATATAGTTTATTTAGGAAAAAATCTCCAAATTACGAAAGGAATTTTGGGTCCATTCAATGTTTTTCAAAAAATCAAATTTTGAAAGAGTTACGAAATTTAAATTTTTATACAGCCCCCCAGTCCTATCAATCATATTTAGTAAAACATTCTTGACACTGTAACGTTTAAAACTAAAAAAAAATCACTCTTCTACCACAAAAATTGACCGAGTTATGACGTTTTGAAAAATCAAGATTTTGCATTATTTCATGACGTCATCGAGAGATCGCTTAAGGGACCGTATGCGAAATCCTTCAAAATCTTGATTTTTCAAAACGTCATAACTCGGTCAATTTTTGTCGTAGAACAGTGATTTTTTTTTAGTTTTAAACGTTACAGTGTCAAGAATGTTTTACTAAATATGATTGGATAGGACTGGGGGGCTGCATAAAAATTTAAATTTTGCAACTCTTTCAAAATTTGATTTTTTGAAAAACATTGAATAGACCCGAAATTCCTTTCGTAATTTGGAGATTTTTTTCTAAATAAACTATATGCTTATCTCTAACGGTTTAGAAATTAGCTATTGGTCCACGATTGGAGTGGACACCCTGTATATATATATATATATATATATATATATATATATATATATATATATATATATATATATAAATATATATATATATTCTTTATCACTTTTAAGATTAATAATCAATCAACTACAGTAGTTGAAATTACAAAAACATTAATGAGTTTTGAAAGTTATTAGTCACCTTAATTTTCTTTCCCAGATCTTTGGAATTTTATGAGTCTAATTTTGGGTTTTCCGAAAAATCCCATAGGCAACATTTCTAATAAGAAGATGATACATTCGGGTCAAAAGTGTTCTGTTGGAAAATGTTCTTTCAACATAAATAAACAGTGACGATTCAGTTGAAAATAATTTCTTTCTTAGCTGTAGCAGTTTCTGAATATTGGAAGAAATCTCTTTTATCACTTTTTCTAAAATATAGTCTGCATACGAAAACTCGAACAAGCGCAATTTTCCCACGACACATTCTCTAACAAAAAGTGCAGACGATACTGTGACCCAGGACTGACCCTTGCGCACGGCAAACGCAGTCGTGACCACTACTAGGTGTGATAAAAAACTAATCTCTTCTCCTAAAAAACATTTCCAGGACTTTATTCGATGTTAAGAGAAAAGTTGGCCGTTTTCCCTTCCCTGATGCCCAAAATAGTTTTATTTCTTTTTAAAAATCTTGCGAGAAAAAAGGAAAATGGCAGTCTGAACACAATGGATATTTCTTATCACTTAACATTACAACGTGTGGGAATAATTTGTTCGAATCCCTATACTTATTTCCAAAATTATAGCATGCATAACACTTATGATGTCATCGGATAATTGTTTTACGGAAACACCAGTAACGTATTATTTATCGGTGGAAAATGGCAACAGTAACTAACGTATGTTAAAGTTTCATACATGATTTAAACTGATGCTTGCTCGAATAAATTTAGTAGGGTCAGGTGGAGGAAAGTGGGGCTAAAATCGAGCATTTTTAAAAAACGGCCCCAAAATCACATGATTAAATTCATTTTAACCCTTGTGGGTTCCTTGGGGTCATATGTGACCCCAATGCAATTTCTGTTTAATATATCTTGTTAATCAACCATTTGTTTTTAATATCATTTTGTGGCTTTTATTCTTCTAGTTTTCTATTCAAAATAATGCTATTATTGTGTTTTATTTTTCCCGAATTGCATTTTTTGCACACAAGACCCTTGGGGTCACTTCCCAGAATGCAAAAAAAAAAAAAGAGGACGTTGCAACTTTTGTCCAAAAGAACTGGACAGAAAATGCATCGAAAAATGTCATAAGTGTTTGAAATTCACTTGCAAAAAATCATGTTTTTTCAGGTGTGTAACAGTTGTAAATAAATCTACAGTTATTGTAAGTTTGCTCTAAAATTTTAATTTTTAATGCATAAACTAAATTTTACTTTGATTGTGTCTTTTTATTTTTATTTTTTTAGCATTAAAAAGTGTGTGAACTTAAATAATGCATGTAACATTCAATAATCATAATAAATAAATTAAAGAAAGCATCGGGGTCGTTTATGACCCCAAGGGTCTTGAGTGTAACTGAAATAGGAGGGACCCACGAGGGTTAAGGAAACTTTTGACGGATTTTATACACAGTGGATTCATATAGATTAAGTATGAAGAAGAACCATTTTATTTTGTTGGATTGTTTTCTCTCAGTAATACATTTAAAACATCATGTGTTGATAGCCCCACTTTCTCCCATGGTGGGGTAAAATGGGTCTAATTCAGAAATTAGTGAAAATTTAAACAAAAATGTGTAAATATTGAGTTTGACATAAGTATACAATAAAATTAAAATACCTTAATTTCATTTAAAGGTACAAATGCACTGAAAATCTTTTTTTTAGTTGTTATTTAACGAATTAAACAATGCCATCAGTTTATTATTTTTACTATTATTCACAATAATGAAACATTCTGGAACAATCGGCAACTTTCTATAATGTTCGAAAATACGCCAATGCCGCCAAGCTTGGCGACACTTGGTGATTTTTCGCCAAATTTGGCGACAAAAATAAGTCGCAAAGATGATTCCAACTTGTCAATTTCTCGCCAAGCCCTTAGACTCCCATGTTAAACTAATGGCAAAGCAGGGAAAACAGCAATCAAGTGAAATTTAGCATGTAAATTAACAGATTAAGAGCCCGTTTTTGCAAAATAATAAAAAAATAAGGACGTAAAATCATAAAAAAGCACCAATTTACTAAATGTGTGACGTAATCGAAAACCCTCAGGAAAGTTTAGCCATAGAACCACTTTACCCCACCTCAGAAAACACCTCATAAGAAATAGTATTATAAACTTAATTTTTATCTCCTTATATACAGCTGATCCTTAGATGTTCTACTACAAGTCTATACCAAAATTAATAGCATTTGCCAATGCAGAATGATTCTAGAGGAAATTCATAAACACCTACCTCTTACATATCACATTCAAAACTAATGTTCTAAAACTAACATGAAAGTATTTTGCTATAATCTCAATTTATGTCTTGAAAAAAGAATCAACAAAATATTTTGATTAGAAAAGAGAAAATTGGTGTTTTTCAAAATAGCTCCACTTTCCCCCACAGACCCACTTTCCCCCTCCTGACCCTATGTAAAAAAAACCCTGCTGGAAATTTCTAACTCTTTGAATGTACATCAAAGTTTACTGTAAAATCTTAAGCATTTTTGGATAATATTTTGCAGACTGCAAATACGAATTTTGCATTGCCTGTTTGCTTCCTAGGGACGCCTCCAGGCATAACTTAACATGTTTCCTTAAAAACATTGATCAATGCGTGTAAAAAGATATTTGAAATCATTAAAAAAAAACAATCCGTATTGTAGTACCATCTCCAAATTTAAAAAAAACATCAGACAAAATTTTCCGAATAGGAATTTTTTTCGAGGTCACAGTGACCCTCGTGACCTGTCATTCGTACTCTCCTGGCAGTCGTACTTTGGCCCTAACAATGTTGATTGCTATTTAATTCAATGTTGAATTGCTTTAAAATTTATAGTTCGTTTTTCATATTATGTTGAGTAAAACGTAAATGCTCCATTTGAGGATTATATTGATCTTTAAGAGAAACAAAAACATCTAATTGTAGGATTGAATATAAAATGTTAAAAGGAAAAATATTATGTAAGTTTCTCTTTTCTCTCCCCCCCCCCCCCCACCTAAACTTAACACCTCCTTCTCTCAATGTACTGAAGGTATCCGGCTTTAGTTTTTGTAAAGTACTATAACTCGAAGTTGTGTTAATAAAACCATTACCTAAATTAATAAAGAGAATAAAAAAAAGCATTCGGTAAATGTTAAACATCATACGTAATTTTTCTACTTGAAAATCCTTAGAGTTTTTCAAAAAAAAACTTAAAAACTTACATATTTTGTTGAATTTCACAAACTTGTACCAAATAATATCCTCGTTGAACAGAATACAAAGGAATAAACACGAGAATAAATGTGTTGAAATTATTCCAGAAAATTACTTCCAAGAGATTCAAGTCAAATTCTTCGCAAACGACAATTTAAAAAATACAGTTCGGGTAGCTTCGTATCCAAAACGTGTTATTTACCAAATGGTATTGATCAGTCGATGAATTTATTCCTGTTTTTATAATTCGATTGAAATTGTGCATTAAAACATTGGCAATCTGTAAATAAGTTTACTTTTTTCAGGAAACAAAATAAAACATTTTTCTCAAATGAAGTAAGAACATTTTTAATGTACTGTATTCTATTGCACTTAAATTGCTGTGTTTCTACTTCCTTCAAAATTCAGATTTAAGAAGAAAAACGAGAATGTTTAAGATTTTGAGACCCATGTGTAAGTCATTTTTTAATCCAAATTGATTTAAAAGATAGGGGAATGTGGGGCAAAGTGGAATGGCAAAATATTTTCACAGTTTGCAGCGCCGTCTATCTAGCAATATTTTAACTGTTCCTAAACATATACAGTGATTCGCGATAACTCGAAGTCCGATAACTCGAATATTACTATAACTCAAATTTTTTATTTGGTCCCGATCCCTCCGTCTTCGATTCCATGTTAATTTTTCTCCATATCTCGAAGTTAACTTCTCCTAATTCGAAGCTTTTTGAGGTCACTAAACATTTGATGGTAAAAAGCAGAAAAAACTTTCAAGTGAGAGCATGAAATTTTTCTTTTCTCTTGCTATTCCGGCAGAAAAAACCTGAAAGTCAAAAAAAAAAAAAGATCTGTTGAAGCAGTGTGCAACAAAGGAATAACATCTGTGGTGGCTCTTGCTGTATCGTTTGCTCTTATTGCTTGCATTATGCGTCAGTTAGGAATTTGTTTTCACAAAAATTAGCTTCTTTAGGCAGGGATTCAAGTGAAACAGGCTATCGCAAACTGCAATCGCTACTGGAAATGAATTACATTAGAACGTTTCTTGATATTGGAAATGAATTACATTAGAACGTTCATCGTGACGTTTACCTATGAAAAACGAGCTAGATAAAACGTCACAGCCTACTTGGCGAATAAGAGGAGATGGCCGACTGCTTGTGAGCTCTTATTGGCTCCGCTCGTAGTGACGTCAGTGCCGAGTTAAGCTGATGATAATGTAATTCACTTCCAGTAGCGATTGCATTCGAAGCGATCGCAGTGCTGTTTCACTTGAATCCCTGCCTAAATCTTCAATGAAACATGACAGTGGGATAGTGATAATTAAGGCAGGGATTCAAGTGAAACAGCACTGCGATCGCTTCGAATTGCAATCGCTACTGGAAGTGAATTACATTATCATCAACTTAACTTGGCATGACGTCACTACGGGTGGAGCCAATAAGAGCTCACAAGCATTCATCGATCTCCTCTTATTCGCCAAGTAGGCTGTGACGTTTTATCTAGCTTGTTTTTCATAGGCAAACGTCACGCTGACGTCACGATGTTTTTATCAAGAAACGTTCTAATGTAATTCATTTCCAGTCGCGATTGTAATTTGCGATCGCCTGTTTCACTTGAATCCCTGCCTAAGTTTAGAACAAACGACTTTTAAAGGAGTTGATAAAGCAATTTCTTTAATCTCAAGTTGCAAAAAATTGATTCAAATACTCAGGTTTTCTGCGAAAAGTACATATAAAACCATGAAAGAATGAATGCGTTGCCAAAGGAAAACCGTGTGTAAAAAAGGCTTTAACATTTACTGTTTCTTGAATTACAAAACTGCGCATTGCAGTTTAAAAGGACGGATTATCCCACAAGAATGAAATACGAATAAAAAGATTTATTTTCTTTTTGGTTTTGTTCTTAACGTTTTTATAAATAGTGTACATTTTCATCAATAAAACAATTCATGTGCTCTGTATTTGTATCAACTATTTATATATTAGTTAAATATTCCAGATTTTTCTTATTAAAATGCTGGAAATCGGAACTAATGATAAGTCGAAGTTTTTTTTCGGTCCTATCATATTCGAGTTATCGAGAATTGAATGTAGTTGATTCCTGTAATATAATGAATAGCTTCAAACATCATCGAAAAAATGTTTTCAAGTGATTTTCGAAATTTGATGCCTTTATTGTAATATTCGTGTTTTTTCAAAAAAAATCTGGTTATTATAAAATGACAAAAGTTTTGTAGCTATGATTTTGACTATTAATTGAGATCAACTGATATCCAGTGCAATCTTAAATGTGATTATGTTAAGCATATTTTGATTTTAAATATTCAATGTAATCAGTCAAGTGCAAGCGGAGTAAAGTGGATGGGGCAAAGTGAAGTAGTTAATTTCGTTTGCTTATGCATTCATTTACTAAATCACGGACGTATTTCTTCACTTATTAATTTATTCACATTCTTTTACTAATTCTTCTATTTACTCATTCATTTACTTATTTTATTATTCATTCTCTATTTTATTCACTCATTTCTTTATCTCATATATTAAATCATTTACTAATTTATTCGTTCAGTTTTTCGTTGATAATTTATTTATTATTTATTTACGCATTAATTTGACGAAAATTACTGTAACTCATCAAAAAGAAAATGTTTCACTTCAAAAATATTGCATTTTTCACTTTGCCCCGCGGTTTTCAGAGGTGAAAAATTTCCACCTTTTTATGAAGACGCAAAATAACTGCCAAAAGTGAAAAATAACATTTAAACGATAGTTGCACTACAAAACGAACCAAACCTTTTTTATGTACACTGATTTTCAGAACAAATTTAAATTTTGTTAACTTTGAAAAAGGTGCGTTAACTTAACTATGTCACTTTTCCCCACACTCCCCTATGTATGGATTACATTTCTTTACTACTAAGTTCTTCTATCGAATTTTAAATGATAAACCATTTCTTTAAAGACCGTTTTCCTTTGATTATACTGTAAAAAATACCAACTATTCAATAACACTTTTCATTAAACAATTGTAAATACTCTTGTTTACTTATTTTTTGAACTTGAAAATGAGAGAAAAGATTATCCTCTCATATGCACAAAGTTCGCTTTAGTAATTAAATTTTTGTGAGAAATGATACCCACAAAAACATTTTTACAACTGAGCCGTTTAGAGCAAAAGGGGTTTCAGTCAATAAAACGCTTGACTTACATCAATTTTATTCATCACTTTTCCCTGATGCATATGCTGTAACTAGTATTCTTGAATTTTCATTTGTAAAAATTTGTTTTCAGTAAAAGTAGTTTAAGTATTTTATGAGCAAAACAAATTTAAGCGTTTCGTTGACTTAAACATCTTCTGTTCTCAGAGGTTGAAGTAAAGTGCTGAGTATTCTTCTGAACTTGACCTTGGGAACTCGACCATAAATTTCTAAATATTGAAGCGCGTTACTTCCTAGTATTATAAAGTATCAATTTTCTTGATATGAAAATATTTTTAATTTCGGTATTATTAAAATATATTATTGAAATTTTAATTTGCATATTTTTGCTGTGTCTAATAATCACTGGTAAGCAAGGTTTCTGTTCCTCATTGAGTAAGTGGTGATTTTCATATTTTAGGAGGTGCTAAAAAAGAATATGGCAATAAAAATTTTCCGTCACACACAGATTTTTGAAAAATCCAAAATTTTGAAAATATCACTTTAAATACATTTATGCAACACATATGCAGTATTTTTTTCATTTACCAATTTATATAAATTATTATAAGGCTTAAAATTAATATGAAATACAAAAAATACATATTGTTAAAAAATTTAGAAGAATTAAAGAATTTTTTGACGAAAAAATAATGATACTCGTAAAAAATGTCCTAAATTTCATACTTTTTGTAGCTGTAAATGCTTTAACTGCGAATAATCTCTTATAGGCCCTATCACTAACTTGTATAATAAGATTCCAACAGTATTGGCCAAGCTTATTACGAGTCCATTGTCCTTGATTTGGCGCGTCCATTGCAGAAATATCCTGGCGAAAGCGATCCCCATGCTCGTCCCTCACCACTTCTCATAACCGTTTCTCATACTTTCAGGAAAAACAGCTAAAAGATGTTAAAATATGAATTTTCAGTGACGTTGAACACCTGAATATAACTTTTTAACAAGTTTTTAATTAATTTTTCATAGTTAGAACTTCTATTATTCCCAAAGAATTGTGTCACAACATTTTAAAAATCAATCCTTGCTGTTTTTTCTAAATCACTTAACTAGCTTCAAAGCGTTGGTCCTTCATAAGCTTTCTCATTTGTGGCCAATTAAAACAACTTCCTTCATTTTTGCACGAATGAGTGATGAGAACTGTTTCTTTAAATATTGAAATAATCATCTTTCTTTATCTATTACTTTAACGAAATTCTTCATCAATCGTTTACTTGAAAAGGTAAGAGAAAGGTTTTTTTTTAATCAATTAGAGGAACATTTTGGATATTTCTGTCATGAGCAACATATTGTTTGCTCTCCGGCCATTTCTTTTTTTAAAAAAAGTTTGTTTTCATCAAGTTGTCATGTTTCGCCTTGTTTTCCCCCTTGCATAGAAAGCAGTAAGAGTTTGTATAACTGAGTTGCAGACCAATGTGAATAGCAATAACTTTAAAATCTGCACATATGTTTCAATTATGGTGTGAGCAGTCAATTTTATGAAGCAATAGACTCATATCTACATTTGATTATTTTTTTATCCAAGAATAAGCTTTTGTAACCGATGGCAATGCACATTTTTTATGAAGTACTATTGCCTTCACATTAGCTTTTGACACCCATGAACAATCGCGATTCTTTTGCATTATATGGACACTTGAAAGCAGATATCAATGTGAATTATGTTTCTACTCTCTTTTTACATGATCTATACCTAGCTGTAATAAGAAAAAAATATATGTATAAGGATCAAATGTGTCTAAAAGAAAAATTTAATGTACTTATAGCTCCTATAGGATAGCCTATATAAACCAAAACGTAAAAGTGGTATTTCTTAAAACTGGAGGGCGATAGAAATTTTTTGCAATCATATTCTTTTTCAGTACCTTGAAATCTATAAGAAATACCCAAAGTACATTGAGGAACAGAACATTCATTAAAATTTGTTTTTCAGTGTAATTATGTTTAATCATTGTCTTAAAATACATTACTGTCAAATATTGCTAAGAATGACAAAAGTTTCAGCAAAAACCTTTTTTTTTATTTTAATTATACTTTCATAGGGAAAGTATGGTATTAATAAACACACACACCGTTTAAAGACATATATTTTACTACTCACTTGTATTTAAAAAGATGCTTTTAATTTTCAGAACTTATTTAGTTTTGTGCTTGAAAGTAATAACATTAAATCTTTATTATACTATTTGATGCTTGTTATTTTTGAAAAGTTAGAAACAAAAACGGAGCTTTTAAAGAATGAAGGGTTTATTAGTTCATGTTGTGTAACTAATGACACTCATTCTGAAAAAAGCTTTCATTGCTTGTTGAAATTGCTCCTTCATCTTCACTGAAATTTTATCGATGTTAAAAACTCATTTTAAAATAATGATTTAAGCAATGTACTTTCTAAAATGAGTATGTGAGTATTTTCTCCGTGCGTAGTTTTTTTAGTTGAATTTTTTAGTTTTACTGACATTGCAGAAGTAACATTTTCTTTCATCAAAATTTTGCTTTTCGTGATATTCGGGAGTTGCTGATAAATTCAAAAACAGATAATTTTAACCCATTAATGCCTGACTTTTTTTTTCTAAAGATATTTTGTATACTGGTTACAAACAGTGTTTAATGGACAGGAAAAATAATAAAAAAAATATTATGTAAAAAATATTTTTTTTATTAAGGAAGGAAAAATCGTCCCTTAAAAGTTAACCCATTAATGCCTGACATTTTATTTTTCAACGATACTTTGTATACTGGTTACAAATAGTGTTTAATGGACAGGAAAAATAGTTAAAAAATTATCATGTAAAAAATAAATTTTTTATTTAAGAAAGAAAAATCGTCCCTAAAAAGGGACGCTAGGCACCAGAGGGTACATACTTTTTTACCAAAATTTTTTTTCTGCCTACGATGTAATATTGAAAATGACAATTTCTAAGAAGAAATAAAAGCAGCAATTAACATAAACTGGGAAGTAGATTCAGAGAACAAGGAAATATTGGTGTTGTTGAGTATGAAAGTCAGCAAAACATTTTTTCTGAAAACCTACGTATTGCATTTGCTGCATTCCGATAAGGTCTTTTACTTCAATGGGCACATCTTACCTAAGTGTTATTTAAAACAATATAACAACTAGTCCCATAATACCTAACTCAACCCTCTTGAGCTCAATGCATATTGTACAGCATGAAGAGCGGCTACCACCATTTTTTAGAGTGGATCAAAAACCGGTAGTTCCCGATATTTGATGCATGGGATCTTTTTCCCTATGCAACGTTTGTATTGAGCAACCATATATATTTGGTTCATCAATTTCAATTACTTTCTTTCCGCTGTTGGACAATCGCTTAGCCTTTACAATAGGATAAACTCCATGAAGATTCAATGCAATAGTTAGGACATTGCTATTATTCCACCGAACCAACGTAATATTATTTTACCTGTCATCGACATTTATTCAAAACTTCCTCTCTTTTCTTTTTTGAACAACGTAACTTCAGTTCATGAGCATTTTTTAATCCGATTCTTGCACAAAACCTTGCTGAGACAAATAATCACGTAGGAGCGCAAGAGAAGTAAATAAATTCTCACAGTAGAGATCAAAATTGGAATGCTCAAGGAATTCTGAAATTAAATCTGCAACCCCCCCCCCCCCCTTTTCCAAACAACAGACACATATGCAATCCTTGAATTCTTCATCAAGGTGAAATGCTAAGCTTCTGAAACAGCTTAGGGCTTCTTCCCCCAACAGTCAGACTAAACAATAATAAACACCTAAATGCATTATGAAAAAGTAATGAAATATAAGGAATAATTAGTGTTTTAAAGAATTACATTTTTGAAATAGCTTTCTTTCAAAATTTACCTTGAGTATTTTTTGTAATTAAAAAAAAAGAAGAGAAAATATTTAAGAACATTGTGTAATTAAGTTTATATATATTAATTAATTTAATTTAATTAGATTTTGAAAATAAAATAAGTTTTAAAAATGACAATTATTATCTGTTTTTCAGTCTAAAAACATTTACTAACTTCTTTGATGTAAATTATAGATTCTAAGCAAGAAATCAGCAACGGTTAAACAATGCAGCCTTTGGTGCCTAGCGTCCCTTTTTAGGGACGTTCTTAAATTGCTATAAAATCCTAAAAAAATTTAAAATTTACAAAATTGCAAAAAAAGGTAAACTAAAACATCGATCAAAGTAGCACATATATCAAACACAGATTGATTTACTTGTTAATAACTTTTAAAACTTAGCTTTTTGTTCTTGAGATTGCGAAAGATGTAATTTTTGATAAAGATCATAATCAAATGGCTACAGATCACACTTTACAGCAGTTATGTGCTGCAATCTGTTAATACAGAATTGAAGCAATACCAAAGTAATAATTGAACACAATTATTTGGTTGAAATGTTCATTTTTGGAAAATTCAGACACACTTTTCGGACCGTCCCTAAAAAGGGACGCTAGGCATTAATGGGTTAAGATAGACCCCAGAAGGTACACGCTTTTTTTACTATTTTTTTTTTCTGCCTACGATATAATATTTAAAAAGACATTTTATAAGAAAAAATAAAATCAGCAATTAGCATAAACTGGGAAGCTGGGAATAACTTTGAAACTTAGTTTTTCTTCTTGAGATTGTGAACGATGTAATTTTTGATAAAGGTCATATTAAAACTGCTTCAGAACACACTGTACAATGGTTATGTGCTGCAATCTGTTGATAACGAATTGAAACATTACCAAGGTACTAATTGAACACTATTATTTGGTTGAAATGTTCATTTTGGGGAAATTCAGACCCTTTTTTGGACCGTCCCTAAAAAGGAACGCTAGGCATTAATGGGTTAAATGATAATTTATTTGTTAAGAAAAGAGTAATAATAAAAAATTATTATTCGGAATTGTAATTTCCAATGCTAGAATTACTAAATATATTAACTGCTCCCCCTTAAATCTATATTTCAGCGGTGGCATTTAACATGTTTTTTTTTATTATTTCAAAGTCTTTGTGTTGAAATAAAACGGACATTGCTTACGTATCATAAAACAGCAGTGGTTAACCTGAGACACATGAAATGCATATAGCTCACCAAGTTTTTCAATCCAGTCGAAAAAAGGTTACATTAGCTTTAAATTGCCCATCAGCAGAAGTTCTAAAGAGGTTAAAAGTGATAGGGAAACTTTTACTAAATAAACTAAAATGAAAGACATAATTCTTGTCACAGAGATTCAGAATTGTGATATTGTTTGTCCTAAAAGTTAAACGAAGAGAACAAAAAAAAAATCGAATCAGTTTCAACAATCAAAAGCACAATGGAAGAGTTAAAACTCGTGATCTCTTGTTCCGGTATTGTTCCACCGATTACTTAACCTTAGCAGATTTTAGGCAGATTCCGCCTTTTTACATTTTCTCTGTTTACGGCGAAAGATTTTAAGTACTTTTTTTATATGTTTGACTAAGAAATCATGTAAAAAACGCGAGGTCATGTTGTATTTCGTTCTGTTTCGTCTGGTGATAAAAATTTTCCATTTCTAGTGTTTTTCTTCACGAACAACATTTATCGCTTTTGGAACTCTTCAAGAACAAGTGAAAGTTGAATGCTTGCAGGTGAGAATGTGCTAATAAAAAGTTTTCTGTATACTCCAAAAAATTAACTGTTGTTTTTACACTATAATACTGGCAGCCGAGGTTCCAATTTAAAGCTGGGAAATGCACATTAATAAACTGTAAAACTAGCAATTTTTCAGTTTCTTACTGTAAAATTAGAGATTTTACAGTTTATTGTAGTAATATTTAGCTGTATTATACGTAAAAACAACAGTATAACACTAGCAGCAGAGTTTCCAGTTTAAAACTGTAAAATACACGGTTGTAAACTAAAATTAGCAATTTTACAGTTTAGTAGTGTAAAAGTAGAAATTTTACAGTTTATTACTGTAAAACTAGCAATCTTTACAGTTTATTACTATAACATTAGCCAAGGCCGTGCTTAGGGGTGGCAAACTGTGCAACCGCACAGGGCCTCTAAAATATTTTGAAATTTTGGGGCCGCTAAAATAGGGGAAGACCGCTTATATTGGACCACTGCTTAAATTGGACTTCGGGCTTGAAATCTAGTACAGAGCTCTATGCTACACTTTGATGGTAGACACATGAAGTTTTAGGAATAAAATCAATGTGTATGAAGTTTCATCAGTCTTCGAACTGCGTAGCGTGAGTTACGGCATGATTTATGTTGGAAACTTGTAAAATCTTATTTTGCGGACTTGTACCTAGTAAGATAGTACTAAAACTTGTAAACTGAGGTAAACTGCTGTTATAGTATGACAATCTTTGTTTAATAAGGATCACATTTATGTATTTACATGCGCGATTGCGATAATTTTTGACAGAGAAATAAGCTGAAGAATAAAAAATGGCATGTTTTCCTTTATTGGACCGAAAAACGTTTCCTATATTGGACCAGTGGTCCAATTTAGGATATGATTTTAAGCAAGACTTTTTATTAATTGTAACATTAAATAATTGACTCATATGATTTAATAGCGTAGTTATTTCCATCAAGTTATTTTAAGCATACTTTAACCCCTATTCACGATATTCATTTTTTATCAAGCACATTTTCTAGAAGCTGCAAATTCTTGAAATATTTGTTTTTTTTTTTTTCTCTCTTTTTCCATTAAGTTGCAGTTTCAGGTTGTTAAACATAGCTACTAATTTAAATAAAATTTGTGCTGGTTTACCGAGGAAAAAAATGAAATTCTTCGATTTGTTCGAAAAGATTTTAAAAAGAAACAATTAATATGCTACTAAAATGTTCAATGTAGATGAAACCGGTCTTTTCACAGTCCAAATGCCCCGAAATATATTGACGTATAAAGGTAAACACCAGTTTGGAGCACTAATGTGTGGTGAACGTGTTAGAAACACACTTGCTATTTGCTGCATTGAGTGCAACATAATTGCTACACCCCCTCCCTCCCCATGCATATTTTCAAAATAATACGTTCCATGTATGTGCTTATCGTAAAAGCACCCCATGGTGAGCAATATGCTTGTTCAAAAAAAGGTTGGATCACAAACGATAACTCACACAATTGATACAATATTTCATCAAAACCGTTAAACCAAGAGCATAGATGTAATAAACTTGGTTAACGAGAGCGATACAATAATGCTTTCTCTTTAAGCACACCATGCAAGATGTCATCTTTTTTCAGCCTTTGTCTACATATTTTAATCGAGCGTGTGATACATGGATGCGAGAACATCCAATGAGATCCATTACCCAATATCGAATAGAAGAACTGTTTGGTAACTCTTATGGGTAAACCTCAATCAAGGCTATGGCAAATGCAGTGAGTTGATTCTAAACACCAGGAGTTTGTCCTGTTAATTGACATGTGTTTAGCGGCATTGACTTGGCTGGAGCAGAGTTCGAGGTAAGTAGTCCAGATAAAACTACTCAAAGTGAGCAGGCTACATGTTCGGTGTAAGTTGTACTGTTGCACACCATGTACAAGAACTAGCTACGACTTAAATTAGTACAAGCTGTGCATAATCAGCGGATAGTTCTCATCAAAGCATGATCGTAAACTTCAACTATGATTTTGTAAAGACCAAGTTCACATATCAATTTGCCTAAAAAATAGAAAGAAAGAAAAGGAAGGCTATCTCAGCAATCAAATCTAACACCGTATGAAAGAAGCATAGCACAGAAAAAGTCACACAAGAATAAGCAAGAAACTGCACGAAACAGTTGTTATTGCAATATTTGTCATAGAGATGAAGCGCAAAACATGATTAAATGCATGAAATGCCATCGGTGAGTGTATCAAGACTGCCTAAATGAGACCGAAGCAAAAGAAATTATATTGCAAATCCTGGAAAAAAAGATGTATTGTTCAAATATAAATTATTCTACGATTTCCTGGTACGGTCCAATTTAGGAAGCGCATGGTTCAATATAGGCGCATATATTCCTAAATTGAACTTTTGCAACTTTTTGTAAGATAATTTTTTAAAAAATAATTTCCATATTTTTAGAAAATATAAGCTCCTAGGGCGGTTCCTGATTAAATTTAGCTCTCGATGTCCTATTTTGTATTTTTGTTTTGCTTCACATTGAGCGACACAGGCCTCCTGTTCTTAGGGGGTCCAATATAGGCGGTCTTCCCCTATTACAAAAGAAAAAATATTCTTGTGTGCACGTGGAGAAAAACAACTTTGAAAAAAAAATTTTTTTTCCTTCAAACTATTTTTTTAAACTTTCAAAATATCTAAAATACAAACCGCTTTTGGCGGTGTGGCCAATTCTTCAATTAGTTTCTCTGCATGAGGCAAACTTGTCTTTTGGAATAATTCAGCAAATATATATCTTATTTTATACTTCTACTCAGCGATGGGACATTCTAAAGCGGTATGTTAAAAATGTTACTATTGAGCCTTTATCTAACACAAGATTGGAATGCCGTATAGAAAGTATCAAAGATATTAGATTTCAAGTTGGCGGATATTTATGACAAATCAGTTGAGATGTCGGAAATTGCAACGGCGTCGTTAGGAAAGCAAAGCAAAATTCTACTGTAAACTTTAAATTCTCAAGAGCAGATCTAAAAATTTCTCAAAGGGGGAGATTTTTTTTTATATTACTTACTCTTTACTTACATACCGTGGTTTAGATCTCTTGATTACAAAATTTCAGTCTTTTAATTCCGAAACATTTCCGGAGTTAAACCCCTGAATCATAGCCTCTCTTAATATCATCGAAGTCATCAAAAATTACGGTTTTTGTATTTTGCTTCTAAACTTCAATACCGAAAAATTGTGGGAGAGAATTCTCCGGGTTGTGTCCCCTAACTTCTGTCCTCCCTGACTTGAATCCTCTCTTCCCCTAAAATCATCGAAGTCATCTAAAATTACGTTTTTTTTTTTTTTTAAATCTATACCGAAAAATTGTGGGGAGAGAACTTTCGGGTTTGTGTCCCCCAACTTCTTCCCTCCTGGCATCATCAGAGATCGTCTAAAAATTGCGCTTTTTTTTTTTTAAATTACAATTTAAAAAATGTTTCGGGGAAGACGGAAGAGTCCAGAACAACATTTCTGTCCCAAATGTCATCAAAGACGAACTGCAATTGCCCCCCCCCCTTTTTTTTGTATTTAATTTCGAAATTTTTCCGGATAGAGGAGCCCTCACCCCAACGAAAAGATTGCTTAAAATTCCATATTTTAAGATTAAATATCGTAAAAGTGCCGGCGTAGGGCCCCTCAAGGAAGAGATCGTCATTCCTTTGTATCCGTCTTAAAATTCTGAAATTGCAGCGAAAGATTTAGCTCTCTATCATTGGAAATGAATACTAATGAAATTTCTTCTCCTCCTGTTAACACTCTTCGTAGAAAGAGTGTTAACAAACAATTTTCTTACTAGTCAATCTTTTATGTACACCTAGGAGCGTTTCAAAAAAAAAAAGAGACTCCAACAAGAAATTTGGATTTCTTTGCAATACTCCAGCATTAAAAACTTTGGAAGAGCATGATTTAATAACTAATTGCAATAACTTGGCGTTAGAATTAGACGATGTGAATGGAACCGATTTATACAGAGTTAAAATTTTTTATAAATTTCATTCCAGAGAAACTTTAATTTCAACCACTTAAATATTTGTTTGAAAACAGTTTCCAAAATGTTTTTCTAAATTTTGTTATTGATTTACGAATTTTCTAACTATTTCAGCTACAGTTGTCTCGGCAGAACCTTCATTCTCAAAGCTAAAATAAATTAAAAAACGTATTTAAGATCTATTATGACTAATGCTCTAGCACTAATATCGATTGAAAATGATTTTTGTATTTCTTTAGATTTTTCAAACTTAATTGATGAATTTGCTGCTCAAAAAGCTAGAAAAATTATTCCTCATTAAATCGCTTATTTTATTTTATTTATTTATTAATCTCTAGATTTTTCTTTTTTCTAAATAAATGTTTGTTTTTTGGTAAATTTTGGTTGTGTCTGTGTCTTTTCTTTCTTTCTTTTTATTTTTAATTCACACAATATAGCAATTTTATAGTAAAATGTCAAAATAATTTCCGGTTTTTATGTGTTGGGATTGGTGCATGTTGCGGTGTGTAATAATTTAAATGTATTATGTTTTATGAGAGAGGAGAAATAAATAAATAAAAAAATGTTTATTTCTTGACTATTAAAACAAATTTCGCACAGGGCCGCTAAAACTCTAAGCACGCCCCTGACATTAGCTCATTTGTACTGTAAAAACAACATTCATTTTTTACCTTGAAGAGATGGTTGTTGAAATGCCCTACAATGTTTACCAGACTCATATTAACTCTACTTGCTGTATTTAGATATACTATGAGGGCCCTGCTCCACATTGACGTAAAGCAGAAAAATAAAGCAGAAACGTAAAATGGATTAAATGGTGTTCCTATGGAAAGTACCCGGATTTTCGGTTTCTGCCTTCGATTTCGGTCGCGTTTTCCGCTGATGTCAAGCAGCCCTAACTTTTGAAATAAACTATCATTAATTAACCACTTTTAGTTATTTTTATTCCGATTTAACGCAAAGTTTGTGCGAAAATTCTCTTATAGGACGCTGAAGAATTCTAGAAAACTTAGAACTTCAAAAAGTTGAAAACTCTGTTTTTTGCATATAAAGTGAGATTTGTTCGAAACTTCTAAGTTAATCGAAATGGGAATAATAATTGCCTTCATCTTTCACAAATACAAGGCGAAGCTATATTTTCATTTTTTTTTTGGGGGGGGGGGGGGATTCTTAGATGAATGAAATATTTTGTGTTGCTGAAAGGTTTATCAGATTACCCATCAACCATTAAAAAACTAAACTTTTTTGAGAATTGAAAGTCATATAAAAAGTGTTAATAAGCTTAAATCGTTATGTTGAATTAACTATAAGAGCAAATGTTATTGAAAAACTCCTTTATCAAAATTTGTTTCATATTCTAAAAAATAGCACAAACGGGTCATTCCATATCAAATGATCCAACGTTTTGTACCTTACATTTTTGTATTTCTTTCAAGTTTGGCTCATCAGTTGTACCCCTTGAGGTAATCAAAAGTCTCAATTTTTAGATTTTTATCTCTATTATTTTTTCATTTATGAGACTTTGAACAATGAAAAAACCCTCGTTTTTCCATGGATGGGAACATAAAAGGGAGCATAACTCGGCATCAAATATAGGTAGAACGATTTGGTAAATGGCATTTTAAAGTACGTTAGTTGCCGTTTAATCTGATATGCAACATGACTAATTTTATAAAAATTTTATTTATTAAAAAATGAAATTTAAATTTCAAATTTAAATTTCTCGAAAAACATATTATGAATTTTTAAAAAAAAATCTCAAAAATTCTTGTGTATTTTATCTATGTTTGTACAAATTTTTAGATTGGGATCTCAATGGGATCATATTTTTTTAAATTTTTGAATAAAACTGTATAGGAAAAAAATGATATTTTTTAGATTCTATTTATTTAAATACAAAGTTGTCTGGCTTGTGATGGTCTAAAAAGTAGAAAATAAACATGAATATTTTTAAAGTGAGCTGACATGAGCTTATAGATTTGTCAGGTTCATCCCCCCTCCCCCCTTTCACCCCCGCACAACCACTCTTTTTTAATTCAAAACTGTTCAAAATGTAAAAAAAAAAAAAAAACTGTTTTATACAAAATGAATAGTAAACTTATTTAAAGTTGATAAATGGGTTTCCTTAAAACTAGACGAAGTATCCCTCTCCTCCACCCAAATATACCATTAACGCTGTACTATTATGACATCTAACCTGGGGATTGAATTGACTATTATTTTTACTCTAGGAAAGTGAGCTAGCATTAACTTGTAGATTGGTCAACTCCCCCTCCCTTCCTTCCCGATTCAACCATTTTTCCCCCAAACTGTTAAAAATGCTAAAAAAAACCCCTCTTTAATACAAAATGAACAGTAAACTTATTTAATGTTGGTAAATGTGCTTCCTTATAACAAGGCAAAGTACAACCCTTCCCCCACCCAAATATACCATTAACGCTATACTAATATGACGTCTCACCTGGGGATTGATTTGGGGATTATTTTCCCCCTAGGTATACATTGTTTTTCAGACGAAGTGTTTCTTTTTCAATCCGACCTTCACAAAGTGTACTTCCATTCAATATCTGAATTTAAACTTATGATTCATTCATCCCCTTCCCCAGCACCAATCTGCAATTTTGGAGGAAGAAAAGAAACGGTTCGACCCGAGATCATCGCAAACAGCAAAATAGCACTGTTTCCCCTTGTTCTCATAATGTTTTTCCATTATTTTCACACAAAACTGAAAAGAAATCAAAGTATCAGGTCCTATGTCAGTCCCCATCACTACCTTTCCTTTCTTTTATTGGACAAAGCTCATGAGCTGATAGGAAAGAGTAACAAACAGAACAAACTGAAACACTACGAGACATCAGTAGAGACTAAGGCTTTGAAATGGGGTTAGGCGGGATGATAAAAAAATAAAAATTTGGAGCGGGAAGGCAGGAAAACGGGAGGAGCAATCTGTACAGAAGTTAAACAACATGAGAGGTTATGATCAAAAAAGCAGTGTTTGTTTAATATAAAAAGATATGTCTTGCTGCATTACATTCCTTTACGACAAAATGAAAAATAACACAAACAATTAAAAAGAAAATAAATAACAGCTGCACACTAGATAATGTGGGAAGATAGTTCTGTACCTCAGAACCAGACTAACGTAAGTCCATTTTCGTCATTTTTCAGTAGAGGGGAAAAACGATGTATTCGACAATCCTTTTTCCCCTCTACCGAAAAATGACGAAAATGGACTTACGTTAGTCTGGTTCTGAGGTACAGAGTTATGGGGACACAGACATATGATCTGATATTTTGATTTAGTCTCAGTTTTGAGCGAAAAGAATAGAAAAAACGATGAGAACAAGGAGAAACAGTGCTTTTTTGCTGTTTGCTATGATCTTGGGGCGACCCATTTATTTTCTCCCTTCAAAATTGAAGATTGGTGCTGGGGTAGGAGATGAAATGAATCATAAAGTTAAATTTCAGATATTGAATGGAAGTACACTTTGAAGTTCGGATCGAAAAAAAAAACACTTTGTCTGAAAAACAATATATATACCTAGGGTGAAAATAATCCTCAATTCAATCCCCAGGTTAGACGTCATATTAATACACTGAAGTGACAAAAGTCATGGGATAGCAATATGCAAATTTTCAGATGGCAGTAGCATCGCATAGAACAGGTATAAATGCGCAGTGCTTGTACAGAGCTTTCATTTCTGTTCAAGTTATTCATGTGAAGAGGTTTTAACGTGATGATGACCGCACGACGTGAATTAACAGACTTTGAACGCGGAATGTTAGTTGGAGCTAGACGCATGGGTCATGCCATTTCCGAAATCGTTAGAGAATTCAACATTCCCAGATCCACTGTGTCAAGAGTGTGCCGAGAGTATGAAATTTCAGGCATAACATCCCACCATGGACAGCGCAGTGGTCGACCGCCTGCACTTAAAGATCGAGACCGGCGACGTCTGCAAAGAGTCGTAAATTCTAACAGACAAGCAACACTGCGTCAAATCACCGTAGAAATCAATGTGGGACGTACAATGGACGTGTCTGCTAGAACTGTGCGGAGAAATTTGGATTTCTTGGGCTATTCCAGCAGAAGACCGACTCGAGTGCCTTTACTGACAGAACGACATCGCTTGCAGCGACTCTCGTGGGCACGTGAGCATATCGGTTGGTCCCTAGATGAATGGAAAACCGTGGCCTGGTCCGATGAGTCACGATTTCAACTGGTAAGAGCCGATGGTAGGGTTCGAGTGTGGCGCAGACCTCACGAAGCCATAGACCCAAACTGTCAGCAAGGCACTGTTCAAGCTGGTGGTGGCTCCGTAATGGTGTGGGCTGTTTTTTCATGGCATGGACTTGGTCCTCTAGTGCGACTGGACCGAACATTGACTGGAAATGCTTATGTGCAGCTACTTGGAGATCACTTGCAGCCATTCATGGACTTCATGTACCCAAACAACGATGGGATTTTTATGGATGACAATGCGCCATGTCACCGGGCCACAACTGTTCGCAATTGGTTTGAAGAAAATTCTGGACAATTCCAACGAATGATTTGGCCACCTAGATCGCCCGACATGAATCCCATTGAGCATTTATGGGACACCATCGAGAGGTCTGTTCGTGCCCAAAATCCTGCCCCATCAACGCTTTCACAATTATGGACGTCTATCGAGACAGCATGGCTCAATATTCCTGCAGAAGACTTCCAACGACTTGTTGAGTCCATGCCACGTCGAGTTGTTGCACTTCGCCGGGCAAAAGGAGGGCCGACACGATATTAAGAGGTATCCCATGACTTTTGTCACTTCAGTGTATAGTGTGAATGGTACATTTGGGTGGGGAGGGGGATAATTTGTCTAGTTATAAGGAAACCCATTTACCAACTTTAAATAAGTTTACTATTCATTTTGTATCAAAGAGTTGTTTTTTTTTTAACATTTTGAACAGTTTTGAAATAAAAAAGAGTGGTTGTGCGGAGGAGGGAGGGGAGGGGGGATGAATCTGACAAATCTCTAAGCTCATGCCAGCTCACTTTAAACATATTCATGTTTATTTACAACTTTTTAGACCATCACAAGCAAGAGAACTTAGTATTTAAATAAATAGAATCTAAAAAATATCATTTTTTTCCTATACAGTTTTATTCAAAAATTCAAAAAAATATGATCCCATTGAGATCCCAATCTAAAAATTTGTACAAACATAGATAAAATACACAAGAATTTTTGAGAATTTTTTAAAAAAATTCATTATATGTTTTTCGAGAAATTTAAATTTGAAATTTAAATTTCATTTTTTAAAATAAAATTTTTATAAAATTAGTCATGTTGCATATCAGATTAAGCGGCAACTAACGTACTTTAAAATGCCATTTACCAAATCGTTCTATCTATATTTGATGCCGAGTTATGGTCCCTTTTATGTTCCCTTATCCATGGAAAAACGAGGGTTTTTCCAAAGTTCAAAGTCTCATAAATGAAAAAATAATAGAGATAAAAATCTAAAAATTGAGACTTTTGATTACCTCAAGAGGTACAATTGATGAGCCAAATTTGAAAGAAATACAAAAATGTAAGGTAAAATTTTTCTCAGATTTTGGATCACTTGACGTGGAATGACCCAAACATGATTGCTGCAATCTTAATAAAAAGCAAAAATTATTTATGAATGTACGCAGAAAATACTTGTATTATTTCATTATTCTTAAGTTGAATAGAATACAACAAAAAGCCGACCACCTTGTCTAGTGGTCAGAGCAGTCTGCCACGGATAGAGTGGTCCCGGGTTCGAGTCCCGGCTTGGGCATGAAAGTGCTTTCTATCTCCTGGTCTTTATCCCTTCTTTGTGTGAATGTGTTGCTGTGAATATTTGCCTACCCTATAAACGGCTGCCTATGGCATGCGTGTACTGTGGAAGTCGGACACCAAATTACGGTACAGTTGGAAAAGTGAAGCAGCGCACCCCAAATTGCCAGCCTAGCTGGCACACGACAAAAAGAAAAAAAAAGTATACTAAAAAAGTGACTTTTAAAAGTAATTTATGCTCAGAAACTAGATGAGGTAAGTGAGCCTAAGGTGACCATATTTTAGGTTTGATGATTTTTCATAATTTTCTGAGTCGGTGTATCTGGCTGAATCTTTTTATATTAAACTAGCGGTACCCGCACGGCTTTGCCCGTGGTATAAAATTAAAAGTTCATTTGTAAAATAATTGTAAAAACAGAAAAAATGCTCTATTTTAGTTGTAATTCAACTATAATTCCTTCAAAGTATGAGATAAAAATCTGGTATGGACACCACGCTACTTAATTTTACGTGTAAATTTCTTGGTAGATGCCTTAAGTGCTAAAATAGCGCTTGGAATGAGCAAGATAACAGTTCAAACATTTATATCCCTAGTTTGCCACGAAACAATGCAAAAAAAAAATGTTTTACAATGATTAATCTCCTAAATATCGCCGATTTTAACATCATTCAGTGGATTTTTCGCAAAATATCGCCAATAGCGCCAAATTGAGTTCAAATAAAAAAAGAAAACATTTTTTCGCCAACTTGGCGATTAGTCGCCAAATTGGCGGCAAATACTTGACGACCAAAAGCTTGGCGATATATTGCCAAGTGGTCGCGCCAATTCATATCACTTTTGTCTGCATTGAAATGAACACAGATTTAACCATAAAAGGGGTGAAACACCCCTTGGAACATTCGAATGCAACTCCAAGGGGAGATGGACAAAAATAAGCTAAAAGAGAAAATAAGAACAATTTTGTTGCTCACAGAAACCAACAGAAATCTTACCAAAGTTTAAAAGAAGAAGAAAGTTTTCTTTCCTAGCTTTAAAAACAAAACAATACATTTTCCGAAACGAAACAATTTAAAAAGAACGATGCAATAACGCAATTGATACGATATTTGGTTAATCTGTGCTTTAGGTACCCTTTTCTCGCTAAATGGGCGATAGGCGCGCCAAGCGTGGTAACCCTGGCTATTTTGCGTAGTTTCTCTCGGAGCTTTCACTTCCGCGAGACACGCAAAAACGCGCCAAGTAAGGTCCCAAAGCATTTTCACCGGGAAAAAGACAGAGTTGCCAGAGAATTGAAACAAAAAAATACTACGCCTCCTCTAAAAATATATTACAAAATACTACTGTTTCCAAACGTTGCCAAAATCAATGTTGCTGAAATGCGAAATCAATGAAAATGAAAAAAAAAAAAAAAAAAAAAGATCCGCCAAATCTTTTAATTAAGTCATTAGTATATTGGAAACAGGGTTGCCGGAAAAATACTACGCTCCTTATTTGGGACGAAAAAATATTACCGTAGTATCAAAAATACTACGTCCGGCAACGCTGGAAAAAGAACGAAACAAAAATAGGTATGAACACGTAACCATGGTAACAACATGAAAAGTTGATTTCCGTTGATAAAATAATTGATTTCATCTCTCTTTCCAAACAAATTTTATTCTCGAGATGAACCATTTTAGAATCGTTTGGCTTGCTTTACTGAAGGTAAGCCTTGAATTCCGGGATTCTAAAAACAGTTGTTACAGCTCTCCTGATGATCGTAGAAACTTCGAAAAAACTTCATTTTGTGCAGAAAATTTCAAGCTTTCGAATGACATAAGACTTGAAAATGTGTATGAAATATTTCTTCCCTTTTTTATCGAATTTCCGCTAAGAATTCGAATAGAAAAAGAACGAAATGGAATTTTCGAAAAATCGCTTCGAGGTGCAAAACTACATGCTACAAACTGATTTTGTGCCAAGTGGCATGAAAATCGACCGAACGGTTTTGGCGCTACGCGCATAACAGACAGACAGACAGAAAGAAGGACAGACAGACCCACCTTCAGCTTTATTATTAGTAGAGATTATGCACTTATGTGAAACATATAAGAAGTGCTTTTTTTTTTCTTTTTTTCTGTGAAATAACACATTTTTTTTATACAATTTCTAAATTAAAGTTTTTTGGCCAACTTTGGAGCAAGATGATTTGCATTTAAGATACATGTTTTAATGATGTTTCAATCATTCACTAAGATACATGTCTTAATCAATGCAGTACCTTCGTTTTGTGGTAAGCAATGGAATTAACTTTTTTGGAGTGAGGTACATTGTAGGAGCATTGATCAACTTTGACTCATCTACCTTACATTCATTTCTCTGAATATAAAAGCGTGGCAGTTTTTAATCCAAAAATATTTAAATTTATATAGTAGAGTTTTATCACTAATACAGAAAAGCGACAACGCTGTAATATATAAACGAAAGACTTGTATGAATACCATGAGAAAAAACTACTGCCTATTGCTGTGAGTCATTTTTAATTCGCTTTTATTAGGTTCACTTGTGGGTTTGTCAGTATGTATGTAAATCTGAATAAAAGATAAAATTCACGTTCTTTACAAATGCAAAAGTATTATATTTAGTACTATTATTAATACTGAAGGCTAAACTACATTGCATGCTGATGTATAATAAGTGTTTCAGTTGTTTGTACGTAACTCTGAATAAAAGATGAAATTCACGTTCTTTGCAAACATAAAAGTAATATATTTAATACTATTATTAACACTAAAGGCTAAGCTATGTTTCATTTTGATGTATTATAAGTGCATGTTGGTTTTATTAACTCTAAAAGTGTATTTTTTAGTTTTTTTTAAGCTATAATTTAATTAATCTTAATTTTGAAACACGTTTTTACTTTCTTCTATATCTAATATATAGAAGAAAGTATTGGTTTCGTGAAAATTTTCGAATGTCGAATTTTGACGGATTTGCACGTTTTGAGGTGCGCTGAGTCCATTTCGACCATTTTTGGAAAATGTCTGTCTGTCTGTCTGTCTGTCTGTGTGTGTGTGAGTCTGTATGTGTGTGACCAGTTTTTGTGGCCGCGCTAGAGCAAAAACTACTGAATGAAATCGAACAAAAATTTTTGCACATATGTACCACCATGTGAACTGGTGCACCTGACTTTTTTTAGCGAATTCCTCCAAGGGGGGTGGAGCAATCGCACGTGTTCTGCGCGGGGGTGATTGCTATATCTCAGGAAGTAACCGGCGGAATCAAACGAAAATTGGTCCATAGGTAGACCCTACTGAGTACAGGTGCTGATTCAATTTGTTTGTCAATATCTCGAAGGGGGGTGGAGCAATCGCACGTGTTCTGCACGAGGGTGACTGCTATATCTCAGGAAGTAACCGGCGGAATCAAACGAAAATTGGTCCATAGGTAGACCCTACTGAGTACAGGTGCTGATTCAATTTGTTTGTCAATATCTCCAAGGGGGGTGAAGCAATCGCACGTGTTCTGCGCGGGGGTGACTGCTATATCTCAGGAAGTAACCGGCGGAATCAAACGAAAATTGGTCCATAGGTAGACCCTATTGAGTACAGGTGCTGATTCAATTTGTGTGTCAATATCTCAAAGGGGGGTGGAGCAATCAAAATGCTTATTTTGTCATTGCACCTACTGTATCTCGGGAAATATTGCTGCGATTTGAATGAAATTTGGAATAACACTAACCCAATATGGAAGCAAGCATCGAATAAATTTTGGCGCCAATCGCCCCAGGGGGAGGGTGGGGTGATTTTTGCGCTTAGTCAACAATGCGAAAAATTAATTCATTAAAAAATCGCTTTCACGCTATTTAATTATCAAAACAGCTGAAAACTTTCAATGATTTGAAATTTTTAACTGTTGCCAATTTCTTTTTACGAACAAATAAAATGTTTGCAGTTTATCTAAACAAGGCTTTTGCAATGATTTCCAATTTCGCTCATTGATTCTGCATTTGCAGGGTTATTACGATAATTGGGAAATTGGAGTTGTCTCCAATTACTCGGGCGAGTACGTATTTTATTTTGTAACCGGAATTCATAAGATAGATATAGAAGAAAGTTTCGTGACGGCCACGACAGCTAGTTGTTATTTCAATAACAGTTTGCTTTTACACGTTTCCGTTATTTTCATTGCAATTGAAAAGTTAGCATTCGCGTCCCTTCTTCCTCCCTGAAGTAACAGACTTTCTGTTCTAGTGATTTTTTTTTTTTTTAATTTGTAGCACATGCAACATCGCCCA